>JABUQX010096153.1:10000-40290 GCA_015478945.1 Trachelipus rathkii | reverse complement strand
TAATAACGAAAATGCTGTTCAATATTTGTGGGATAGTTTCATTTCAAGAATGCCGAATAAAGTAAAAATATTAGAAAAAGTATTAAAGTTAGCTATTCCTGATACACAGAAAACTAATATTAGTATGTACTTAATATTTCAAATAAACGGCAACGAACTAGAAAACGTTCTAATATCTAACTATTTTATAATAATTCAAAATATTGTTCAAAATATTAGGTGGCATTCTCTCTTTGATAAGATTTTTAATGAGCTTAAAGGTTATTTTGATGCAGATAACTTTTTAAAACTTCTGACAAATTTAACTCACTCTATTTTTATTGATAACACGAGTGTTGTTGATTTAACACCAAATCATATAAACTTGCTTCCTGATTCTGTTAAGGAATGCTTAGAAAATAAACCAGTTAACATTTACACCGATCTTCTTATGAAACCCTTATTAAATGAGAAAGAGGGTTTGGTAAGAACATTATTAACATTGTGCAATAAAGTTGAACTGAAAATTTTTTTCTGTTCAAATTGTGGAATTAATTTACTTGCTGAAATAATAATAAAGGGAAAACTTGATTTTCTTGATAAAATTTTACCAAACTTTTTAACTAGAGCTAATATTTTTGAAGTAAAATGTAAAGTTTTTTACTGCAAAAATGAAATTCTTTTTGAACATTTCATGCAAATTTGCCAATTTGAGAAGATCTGCTACTTAATGGACTGGTTTTCTGATGCCAAACCTCAAAAAATGGACGAATTTAAAGAATGCATTCCTTACAAGTACAATGGGTTTTGTTTCAGGAAAATATTTTTTATGACAGATATTCAAACAAATTATAATCCAATATCTAGGTTAACTGAATTCTTGCTATGGTGTTTGAGGTCAGAAGAGTATGTTTTTTTATTTAAACGAAACATAAATCTGTGTCCTTTACAAACATATACGGGTGACATAAAAATTATATCATGTTACGATGAACTGAAAATTTCGATGTTAAATTCAAAATGGAATCTCCTTGATATGTTTTTTAGATGGATTGACTCTACTTTACAAGAGAAAGAAGCATTGCTTCAAGAACTATTGAATGATAATGTCTTTATTTCAAATATCATTTTACAGATTGAAAACAGGATGTTGAAATCAGCATCATTATTCTGCTTTCTTAAAAAGCACCTTGCTCTCGATATTGCAGATTTTATAATTTTACAAAATAAAGATCATTCTGAAACCTATACTTATGTGAGTAAATACTTATAGAGATAATAAGATACTTATTATTTAGATAATCTTGAGCCTCTTCTAATATGTACTACATAAGAAGCATTCGTTACACCTAAGTAATCGACACACACGAAAACTATATATAGAGAATAAGCAAATGTAAACTCATCCAGACTTCGCAATATGTATATCTGGACATCTCTACGAGTGAGTATAAATTTGTATGGAAAATGTGTTAAACCAAATTATAGGTATATTGATTATATTTTAATTATCTATTATTTTTATATTCTTCCCAATTTTTTTCTCTCTCAGCAATATTAACTTATCAATATTTTTTTTAAATCGCAAAGTCATTTAAATATTTAAGTAATTTAATAGGAATAAAAGTAATGTTTTTATTTATTTACAAATGAAAGTATATATACCCAGGGTAAACTGCAAAGTATGCATTAATAAGCAGTTACTTCTCTCGAGCCTACTACTGGGTGGTACGATCAGTGAGTTTAACATTATTACCCCCCCTCTCCGGCCGAGTAGTGAGTCTCCGGAACTCTCACCTCCGCTCTCATTTGGTATTTAGTAGGTGTGTAACCTAGAGCGGGGGTTATCTTCTCAGCCCTCCCGTACGGGGTTATAATGTTAAAACGTCTCCACCCTCTCTGTCCACGTTCTGGACTCGATGACCTCTATAAAATAATAATTATATAATATGATAATATAATTTGTAAACTTATTAGTTTATCTTATATATATATCTACCTATCGTAGTTTTGGATTAATATAAAAAATATTAAAAAATAAAAATATAATATTATTTTTTTTCTATTTTCCATACAAATTTCATACGCTGATTCCATATATGTTATCAGTTTCTCTATATGTACCTATCTTAGTTATTTCTCAGAGTATCTTGTACTAAGTAACTTCTTTAGTTAGGCTCAATATATTATATATATATATATTATATCATATTAATAGGAAGATTACATTTTTAATTTAGATATATATAAAATATAAATATTGTTATCAATATATTTATATATATATGTCATATATATATAATATATTAGTAATTAATATATATTATATTAATATATTATATAGATTCGTTTTTTGCTTGGCCTCTAAAATTGAAAAGTAAATCAATATAATTATTAGGTATTTCAAATTTGTTAGACATAACATGTATATATATATAATATATATTATATATATATATTATATATATATTATATATATATAAGGGGAAAAAAACTATTACCTATAAGATAAGTTATATTTGTAATTGTATGAGAAATTAAAGGAGATAGTGGCAAAGTATTCATTTTCATTCCACTCCATATATAGTTGTCATTTCTAATAAGAATTTGATAAGTGCTAAATGAAATGTATAGTAATTAAATTCAAATAACCTACATAATGAAATCAAATAAATTTAATAACATACGTAATATTATCCTCAAGATTATTTAAAAAAGCCTGGATATATGAATTATAGGAAAAGCTAAGAGCTCACGTTATTCGAGGAAGTATTCTAAATTGAATTAAAATGTAGTAAAAAAACTCATTGTATAGTGATAAGAAAGCCTCCCCAAAAAATCATTACAAGATCCACTCTATATAATATATGAGCTGCAAACTATTTTTAATATATAAAATAGTTTAAGATTAAGAATTACATATATATGATATCATATATAGATCCTGTTAATAATGATATTTATTATTATATATATATATATATATATATTATATATATTAATATATATAACGTATATATATATATTATATATATATATATTAATATATATAATATATATATATATATAATATATATTATATATATATATTATATACTATAGATATATATATATATATATATATAGATATATATATAATATATATTATATTAATATATTATAATATATATATATTAAAATAATATATATACTTAATAACACTATATATATATTAATTTGCAGGTTGGGCATAAGTACGCAAATAGTGAAAAGCGCAAATTTGCTCTGAGCTTTAGGTAGAAAATTCGTGGATATTATTAATATATATAGTATATATTAATATTTTATCTATTATATATATATATATATATATATATCATATATATATATAAATTATAATTTAATATATATATATATATTATATATTACATATTATATATATATATGATATATATATATATATATAACTAATATATATATATAATATATATATATATATATATAATAATAAATATATAATATATATCGTAATTTATTTCATAATTAATCCATCAGTCACTATTGTGACCAGTATTTCCTAATGGGTGCAGATGACTGTATTCGCGAGTGTTTAGCCTGAAGTTGTGTTTAAGGAAATCGTGAATGCATTGATCATCATTTTCCTTTTACATTCTTTGTAAAAAGTAATTTTAGTAATCAATTTATATAATCTAGGATGTTATAGTGAGGAACATGGGGAGAGGTTCCATCAAAATATTAAGGTGATGGAAGAAAGATACCAAGGAAGATGGGATATACACATGATGGCAGACTATTGTTGGAGCCTTCAACGTGATTGTCCACATTCTGCACACAGAAGACACACATTCTGCACACAGAAGACAATCATATTGACAGCGATTTGTAATGCATTAATTGTGATTTCATTGTACTGAATTGAATGTTTTGACCTATTGGCATTTTATTAACAATTTGATATATATCTTTCGTGTTTTTTTTTTGTTTTTGTTTTTTTTGTGAATTACGTTACAACCTAATGTATTAATGTATTTTTGTGACCACCCTGTATCTCAAAAACTAGAGCCAATCTAGGAAAACGGAGGTCATATCCGGAATCAGGGCAACAAGTTACCTATAAAATGACCTTCAAATAGTTTGCCGCAAAATCTTTGTTGGCCCGTGTTATAGATTGTAATTTCTTTTTTCTTTTCATTTAACATTGATTCTTACACGAGACCTCATTTCTTCATTAAGTAATTAATAAGGTAATAAAGTTGAAATCATAATTAAACTTATGTTATAACCAATTGACTCGTGATTACAGATTTCAATAGATTTGAGGCTTTTGAAGAAGATTCAATATCTTGATCCATCTAAATCTCCTCTGAGGCTTCAACAATTGCTTTAAAAAACTTTTCTAAATCGTAACAATCTATTATAACTCTTCACTCACCTTGTTTTTTTTCTATTTTATTTCTAATTTTTTCCATTAAAATATAGTAGTTGTCCGTCTTGGTGACCTAAAATGGCTTCCAGTTGTTTTCACTGTCAATAGTTTCTAATGTGTTGTACTCCATACGAATATGAAAAGCAAATATACACACAATCCCACTTTATATTTCGACAGTTTAAACACCTCTAAAAGTTTCTTCTTGTCGCTGCGCCATCATCGTTGTTGTACAATCAGAAAGTCACTGTTTATTTCAGCCATCGTAGTAAATACTCCGCTAGAGATTCTTTTGTGCTTTCGAAAGACACTAATTTTAAGAACTCTTCGGTAACCACAAATAGGCTTCATCCTTATCTATTAATAGAGACTTTTCATTTGCTTTGATTAAACTATTCAACAAAATTTAAATTATATATATATATATATATATATATATAATATATATATATATATATATATAAATATATATATATATATATAATATATATATAATATATATATATTATATAAAATATATATATATAATATAATATATATATATATATATATTATATAGGTACACCGGAAGTGGAAATTTCCTTACTTGCTGGAACATTAATTTTTTTCTCTCTGCTCTCATCTCTCTCTCTCTCTCTAGTATATATAGATATATATAATATATATATATATATAATATATATATAAATATAGGATATATATATATATATAAATATAATATATATATATTATAGGCCAGCTCTCAAGAAGAGCCACAATCCATATCTCAAAAACTACAACAGCTACCGGGAAAATGGAATATATTGCTGGAATCCTGGCAAAATTTTACCGAGGCAAACTGCTAAAAAAAAAATAATAGACAAAAAATTCATATCTTGAAAACTATAAACGCTACAGGGAAATGAATACATTTTTAAATCCTTGTATACTTTTGGTTAGGAAAAATGTAAAAAAAAAAGCAAAAAAAAAAAACAAACAAAAATTGGCATATTTTTTTTGGGGGGGGGTGCTGGGACAATATATATATATTATTTGTTTAAGGTATTACACGGCAATTTAGGGGGCTCGAGCCGACGGGGAACACAGGGGGGGACGTTTTCCATACCCCGTAGGGGAGGGGCGGAGGAACCCCCGCGACACCCAAATACCAAAGAAACAGAAACACAATGAATAAAGATGGTGAGGTTTTGATTGAAGAGTGAGAGGTGATGGAAAGGTGGAAGGAATATTTCGAAGTTGTTGAACTTTGAGCATGTTGAAGGGGGGGGGGGAGGGGGATGGAGGTGTGGAACGAGGAAGACTTGGAGATGGAGGAAATAACGATGTAAGAGATCAGAGCAGCAATCAAGACGCTAAAGAGGGGAAAGAGCCCTGAAACTGATGAGCTGAGTGCGGGGCGGGAGGGGGGGGGTGTGCGGGAAATGATATAAGACAGGGGAAGGAGTTGAAAGATGGATTCACGAACTGTTAAATGAAATATGTGTCAGAGAGTGTGTACCGTCGGAGTGGGAAGAAGCAATAATATGTCCTATATATAAGAAGGGAGATCGAAGGAAGAGTGATAATCATAGAAGAATAACCCTGCTAAATGTGGCCAGTAAAATCTATGAGAGTGTTAGAGAGGAGATTGAGAAACAAAGTTGATAATAACATAGGAGTCTGGCAGTATGGTTTCAGGGTCGGGAAAAGCACAACAGGGCCAATATATTATATGAAAACCTTAATAGAAAAAATGATAGAATGGAATAGAAGGGCAGATGTGGCATTTATAGACCTGGAAAAAGCTTTTGACAGAGTAAATAGAGAAAAGCTGTGAAGAATCATGGGATAGCCGGAATATGGGATATCGCAGAAACTTATAAGAGCAATAAGAAGTACATATCAAAGGTCCAGAAATATGATAAGAGCAAATCAGAGAAGAGAAAGATTGTTTGAGGTAAATATGGGAGTGAGACAAGGTAGTTAGGGTCTTATCACCCCTGCTGTTTGTATTGTACATGGACTATAATCTGAAAAGAATATGCAATAGAATAAATGGAGAGCATACTCTACTATATGCAGATGATGCGGTCATAATAACAGGAGGAGGACTAGACCTGCAGGATGTGATGGACAGATGGAACACCCAAATGAGAGAAATGGATATGAAAATAAGTACAGAAAAGACAGAAGTAATGAAAATAGCCAGAGAAAGAAAAGAAATAAATATAATGTTGGAGGGAAATGAATTGCGTCAAGTGGATAAATTTAAGTATCCGGGTGTAATATTGGAAACTGGAGGTGAAATGGAGAAAGAGCTAAATGAGAGAATGAAGAAGTTCGCAAAAAAAACGTGGGAGCCCTATACCCGATACGGAGAGAAAAATCAATACCAACAGATTAAAATGCTAATATATAGGTCAATGCCGAGACCTTTACTGACATATGGCTCCGAATGTTGGGCACTGACTACGGTGCAGAAGAGGAGATTGAAGGCGGCTGATATGAGCTTTTTGAGAGTGATCAGGGGAGTGACATTAAGGGAGAGAAAAAGTGATGCAATAAGACGAGTTGAGGATCGAATCAATAAATGAATAGGTCCAACGAAAACAGCTGAGATAGTACGGACATGTTAAGAGGATGGGTGTGGGGGGGAAGGTCCGAGAAGAATGATGGATTGAGATATCACCATGCAGAAAATGAAAAACCTGAGTGTCAGACCGAGAGAAGGTATAGGATAGACGACGTGCGTGAGAGGCCTATGGAGCAAAGAGGAACGACGATTAAAAGAGGTTCGAGAGAGAGAAGAATATACGACAGAAATGCCTAGAGTGTGTTCTGTAGAGGCGACACCTCACAGATCCCTTTGGGATCTACCAGCGGGAATGATAAAATTTCAATGATTAGGATATATATAATAATATATATATATAAATATATATTTATATATATATGATTATATCATATTATATATATATTATATTATAATATATATTATATATATATTATATTAATATATTTAGATATATATATATATATATATAGCATATATATATATATATGATATATATTATATACTATATTATATTAGAGTATTTGAATTATTTGGTTTAGAGTACGTACAACTAATCATCGATCCTAATATCTCAAATAAAAGACTACAAAATAGTATACTCAAGGATAAAAAGGTATAAATTTAAACATTGTTGGTAAATACCTTGAGTATCAAAAAATTTTATATTTGCTCTGTGAAAATGTATATAAAATATAAATAAAATAATAATAAAAAAGATAAATAAATAATAAAAAATGATAATAAAAAAATTACGGGAGGAAATAGCGATATATTCTTTGGGGCACAAAGGATGTCATTTGGAAATCCTCTGTAATAATAAATTATTAGTGTTTAATGGGTAATATATTAGTTTAAAAAATAAATAAATAAATATAAATATAATTAAAAATATATATAAAATATTTTTTGTAAATTTTTTTTTTATTAAGGTGAGGATTCATAACTGTCCTTAATATATATATATATATTATTATTTAATTATTTGTAATAGGTATTAACACGCATAATATAGTAGGGGGGCTATTATCGAATGACTCGTCAGGGTGAGTAATAATCACTAGGTAGGGGACGTTATTATTATCCATATCTCCGAGGGGAGGGCTAGAGGGAAATAACCCCTAGCTGACACCCAATAATAACCTAAATAAGATGACGGGTGGGTTCCTCGAGACCCTCTCCGGAGGGGGGTGAATTTTTCCATACCCCGTAGTTCCCCGGTAAAGGCGAGAGACCCCGAACTCATCCTTATTAGTCAATTACGTGGAGTGTTAGCGGTATATATACTCTCACTTGGAGGTATCTTCACATCTTATAAGTACACCACAGAAAAAAAGCAAACAATTATTAAATATAGAAAGTCTATATATTCTATTTTAACGAGTAATACTAAATAATAAAATGAGTGAGTCTACTAAATGGCTTACTTCTAATCAATAATTATACTTAAATTAATTATTTAGCTAAATATATTTTTTGTTTTTTATATATTTATTTTAACATTTTCCTATCTAAAATATTTTCTCAATTATATTCCAATCCTTCAACTATTGTTTACTCTTAAGTAGCATATATATGAAAGTTTTTGTGATTATAATTTTTTTTTTTTTTTTTTTTTTTTACATATATTATTCCTATATAGTACCACAACCTAAATTGGACCAGCATTCTCAGCAATGTATTTACCTCGATCTATGTTAAAATATAGGTAATTGTTAAATGGGGGATGTGAGTAATTAGATTAGATATCATGTGGTCTCTAAATGGCATGAACAATTATCACCTCAATATATATTATAATATATAATTTATATATAATATATATATAAATATATATATATATTAATTATATATATATATTATATAATATATATATTAATTATATATTATATAATAATATATATATATATATTATATATAATTATATATATTAATATATAATATATATATAATACATGATATATAATATTTATGTGATAATATATATAAATTTTACATTTAAATGAAGCTTCTTCGTATTCTCAGAAAACTGTAATATTACATACTATATATATATATATTCTATATATATAATTTATATAACTTATATATATAAAAATACTCACTCAAAAAGCGTTATTTTTTTATTTTATATTATAAATTTCAATTCATTAATGAAAAGAATCTCTACTGTTAATAATATGTTAATTTTATTTTCCTTTAATAGCGTTAAAGTTTTTTATAGTTATACATGTAATTATAGCTTTTCGGTAGGTATAATACTGACCTATAATATATATATGTAATATATATATATTATATATATATATATATAATATATATAATCATATATATAAGATATTAATATATTATATTATATATATATATATATATATATATATATACTAATTATTTAAATGCACTATTTTTCTCTCTCTCTTATTACAATATATACCTCTACGTAGTAATCTGCCTCGTAGGATAGTGAGAGTTGCTTATTATAGTTATTCTGTAAAGCTCACTTATTATATATTCATAGTAATTTTACGTCAACGTGATAATAATATTTCAATATCTCTGAGCATATCCCGTACTCTATATACAGTGTAGATGTCTAAACGTGTACTCAAAATATACAGGTAATGTCTCTCTTTGAGGCTCGAAAAGCACGTAGAATTCGAGCTAATCGATATTTTTTTTATGATTATAGTGTCGGATACTTCTTTTAGAATAAATAAACGAGAGACTATACCCTAATATTAGGAATTACCTCGATATATGTACTCTGTGAACCTTATTAGAATTCTGTATGATGGATGACACGAATAAGTTTCTCTCACTCTCGCAGTCTGTGTTATTACCTACTTATATACAACGAGTATTTATACACAGTCACGAACTCTATATTGTGTCCTTATGTGCGAATTAAAAATCTGTGAAAAGGATATGTCAGAGTGCCAGCAGTAGTCAGCACTTGACAAGACTCTAATGTAGAGTATATCTCGTCTCCATTTGAGTGTATTATATGCGTAAATAATAGATATGTTTAGGTGACCAATATTTTGAAATATTGTTCATGCAATTAATTATAGTCCCCCTTATTATATAGATAATAGATACATAGATATGGCTGGAGAGGTGAGCTGCAACGTTAAATAGTAACGAGGAGGATCATTATTTGGTCATTGATGAAGTATATAGTGATAAGGAATAGGAGCATGATGTAAGTGATCTTAGATAGGTCCTATGCGATAACATTATTAGTTCATTATATTTATTTATGGGTGATTGAATTTGCGTATTTTTATCTCTTTAGATAGCTTGCTTAATGTGGTCATACTATATATTTGATATATATTGTTATTGAGGTGACTGTGAACATGAGAGTCTAAATAGGTGACCACGACGGTACTTCTTAAGTTATTATTCTCATTTTTTATATGTGAGTATTGACTAGGGTAACATACTAGATGAAGGTTTCAAGGCTAGATACTTATCTTATATAATATAGATTTTATATATAATTTATTTATTTATGAATTTGGTTAGACTTTTACTGGATGTTAGAATAATCTACCATGCTGGACGCTTTTAATAGTAATTTTATCTTATTAGTATATGATTGACTTGGTAACTAATTATTATGATGAGCTAATAATGCGCTTATCTTATAAAATCCATTTTAATATATATTTTTATTGTTTGTTTTACATTATTATTATTCATTATATTTTTATATTGTATTTTTTTAATTTTTATTTTGCTGCCACAACAGTAAAAGTAAATCTACTCAACCATTGCTGGCTTTCTATATTAGCAATTATTCTATTTATTATTTATTTGAGTTTGACTGGGACTCTAGAGGGGTCAATGTGGCACTTTTTCTTTACTTTAATTTTTAAAATATATTAATTATTATGGTGTGACTGTGTGTATAACAGTCTAAGATAGGCCCATGCGGCTATCTGAATAGTTTATTATAGTCATTTATAATTTTAATATTTAATTGGGTTGGATACTGAGACAATCTATATATAAGGTACCTCAAATGCTGGACTTACATTATTAATTATAATTTTTATATTTGAGTTTATGACAAGGTAACGTTCATGTGAAATAAGAACCATTAACGTATACCCAGCAAATCTATATTTATTATCGTAAGGTCGTAGTCACAAAGTATAATCACATATATGAGGATCATTCTAAAAAAATGTTTGTTCTTATTCTTGGTATTATAATATATTTATCTCTCTTTTTATTTTAAAACTGACACACCACGGATTTTACCCCCATAATCATAAACGAGAGGGGGAACCAAACCTAAGAGAATTTCTTTCTAAAAATCGAACCAGGGGCATTCGACACAAGAGTATACGATTCGACGTCGTAAACATTTAGTTCCTAAAACTTCTCTAATAAAATTAATAGTAACTAATTTAATGAAGTTTCTTAGATGTGAACTCTCCCAAGTCTATCTCTACTCTTTAACAATCTATCCCTTTATCATTCCCCCCAAATTAAAGAAAAATCCAAACTTACCTTTTGCAATAACGGCAACGCCACTAGCTTCTTCCGGAGATAGCTGCAGAAGTGTCTTTAAGACGGGAACCAGTCGAAACTTTTCGTCTCCAGTTTTAAGCATTATAAACTGTGAGGGATAATAATTATTTTGATATTAGTTCTATGCATATTAATAATTAGTTGGATATTAGTTCTATGTATTCTAAAATTTATTAATCAAACAAGTCCAATTCTTCTTATCTTATTTTAAGTGTTATGATAACTACAATAGGATATACGACTAGTAGTACTATACAAAATGACTCGCCTTTAATACAACATTTTTAAGATATTCGTTATTTTCCAAATGTTTTTCACGCTTTTCATTTCTTGACGTTCTTCTTATCTCTTCTTTCAAAGTATTTGACAACTGCACAAGCCTCGCGTTCTCTGCTTCAGATTCATTTAAAAGTGCTGTCAGTTGTTGAATTCTGTTTTCGTTTATCGAAAGCTGTTGACAACGAGAAAGAATGACAATTTTATTGAATAAAATGTTTAATAACTGCCTAAAATATTGATTGGTATAGTCTCATAAAAAATAAGTACGTTCTCAGTTATCTCAAACTAAATTAACTCAAATATCTCTATATAAGAAAATAAAAAGAAAATTGGTATCTTTTTTAAAAACGACAAAGAAAAAAATTCTAAGTAAGTCGAATCACAGGTAACAATAAAATAACTTCCCATGTGATTTCAGAGAGAAGAATAACACTTACGAATCTATAAAAAAGACAATGCTCCACACAAACAGATACGGCAGTAAATTTAAGGCGGTGCATTAAGTACCCTATATAAAATGTAATCTCTAGCAAACGACTTGCTAAGTATAAGAAAAGCTATTAATTTAGCAACATAAAACTGAATCGTCAACATTTACCTAAAGTTACAACTTGGAAGTTAATGCAAGCATATTTCATTCTTAATTCTAGCGTGATTGGCAGAAACAATTACTATTATAAACTGAATAATGAAGAGACATTTCTCAAGAGTTTTTTTCCCCAAACGATTACTTTATTCAGCAAATTTGATGAATACACTAAAGCGTAACACCAGTTTGAATAAAGAAACACTAAAGCATAAAACCAGTTTGAGTACAAAAACACTAATGTGTAACACCAGTTTGAATACAAAAACACTAAAAATAATTTCTTTGTATAAGTAATTAAAAAAAACAAAAACAAAAAAAATTATATAAACAAGTTAAAGAAAAATTAATCAAAATTGAATAACATTCATCTCGTTACCCTATTCTCCAGTCTTGCGATTTCTTTGCTTGAGAATTCCGTAGCTGCGCTTATGACACTCGTCGAATCGTCCACACTGAAACGCTGATGATGCGACTGCGAAGGGAATGGATTGTTTATGAGTTGCTCGAGGGTTGGTGGGTTGTAAAGATGTTGACTAGGGGACCGCCGGGGGTTAGGTTCAACCCACTCTGAACCCTGCAAAGCGTTAGGACTTGTTTTAAGGAATTTCAGGGTAATTCTAACAAATGTGTTTAAAATTTGAGGAAAACAAATTTTTCCACTAAATGCAAATTACACAAAACTTCAAACAAAATTTTTAGGCATTTCAATTTGTATCACAAAAAAAAAAGTTTCAAACACAATTCGTATAACAAATAAAAAAAAAATAGTTTGAATCACAAAATTTCAATGAATATAATAATGTTAAAAGTGTTTACCAGGTTAAATTTAAAACGGTATAATTTACTGTAAATGTTATTTGTAAGCTTTCAAAGAAGATATTTTATTGTAAACTGACGATGAAATTAAATTTCTAAGTAGAAGAAACTCATTATATTCACAAAATAAAAGATTCTTTATTGAGATGGAAAGACAAATATTTTGCAATTTCCACTATTATAAAATACCAAATACACCCTAGTTCCGCTGCTATACATTAACACGGGTAACAACATACCCTCGTACAGAATCCTAGAGCACTCAAGACCTAATTAAAAGAATTAATTGCACCAGCCACTTTCGTATTACTCAACTTTCCTACTACATCTGCATTGTCCGTTCCCTTTTCATCCAACATAGAGCCTAAACATTTAAACTCAGATACTTGTTACAGTTGCTTACCATTCAACTGATGATTTCACACAGCGGTCTTTCCTCACCTTTCATCACCACCTTACTTTTATCTGCTTTACTTTCAAACCGCTCCTTTTACATACCCTGTCAAATCCCTCTACCAATTTTCTTACCCTCCTTTCGGATTCGTCACACAACCCCAAATCATCTGCGTGCAATAAGCAAGGCACCCACCACTCTCTTCATCAGTCTAACCCCCGGCACCCCTACCATAGAGATAACATATCCCTACCTTCACTCTACTATTAATATTAAACCATTCACTCTTAACTCCATTTATTCTTACTCACACTTCACAATCAACATACATTCCTTTGATTTTATTCAGAAGCCTACCACCAATACCATATATTATTAACACCTGCCATTTCTAGTCCATGTATTTCTTTTTATATTAAATTGCTATTTTTTAATGATTAAGTATAAATTGCTATTTTTTAATGATTAAGTATTATGTAATAAATACCATTGACAGAATAAAGAATTTTTGATTTGGTTTGATTTATTATTATTATTATTATTATTATTATTATTATTATTATTATTATTATTATTATTATTATTATTATTATTATTATTATTATTATTAATTATTATTATTATTATTTAGGCAAAACTTTTACCTCTAAGTGAATTATTTTTACTAATGACTTTCAATTCTGACAAACAATGTGTAAAATTTAATTCATCAATCTAATTAGTATTAGCATTTAATTAAGAATTTAATACGAATAAATTGTTAATATAGTTAATACAGAGGGTCGAAATAAAATATCTCAAATTTCTATAATTTCTAAAGCATGCAAAACAAAATATTTATTTAAAGAATTTTAACAAATTTTCTTTTCCTATTTATAATAAGTTGAATAATGGGTCACTTTAAGCGGAGCTAAAAATACTAGCTACGTTCACAAACTGAGCGAATTATTGATCCGCTCACTGACAGTTTTCCTCAAAATATGGTGAAGGTGACATCACAGATCACTACTGACAAATAAACACCGTCACAATTACATCATGAAGTGTTAAAAATTATAAACCTTTTAACTCCTATCTGACTATCGTGTACAAGACGATTCCTCAGTAAAGGGATTGGCAATTATTTGTCTACCAAAAAAAGGTAGTTGAATTTTCATATGAGCGGATCAGTGAACGCTCAGTTTCTGAACGCAGCTACACTTCTTTCTTTATCAAATAAACCTACATAACAATCTAAATTAAATGAAAATTAAAAAGAAAAAAAAAGTGAAAATTATTGAAATGTAATCTCACCTCTCCTTCACCTCGTATCATATTAGCAACATCGATTCTATGATCTTCGACAATGGCGCCACCACTATGACTGGTTTTCCTAGTGTGATGCGCTGCAAGGGACAAAGAATGGTTTTCGCCAATTTCAGACTTTCCATTGCTGTTATGTTTAGCTATGGGTGAAGAACTGTTCTTCAACAGCCAAAGCTTCTCTTCGCTTTCTTCCAATTTGCTTTCCAGTTTTTGCACTTCATTCATGTGTCTTTCTTTCTCGGATTCTAATTGGGCCTAAGTAAATTTTCAAGAATATATATATATATATATATATAATATAATATAATATGATATATATATATATATATATATATATATTATATATATATTATATATATAATATATATATATATATATATATATATTATTATATATCATATATATATATATATACTAATATATATATTATTATATATATATATATACTATATAATATTATATATATATTATATATATAATATTATATATATATAATATATATATATAATATATATATATTTATTATATATATATATATATATATATATATATTATATAATATTATATATATATATAATACTATATATATATATATATACATATATATATATATATATATATATATTATACTATATATATATATATAATATATATTATAATATATAAATATAGTATATATATTGAAAATACACCCTAAAGATTTCACCCCTGGCTTGCGGAATTTTTCAAATCCTGGGGGGGGGGGGAACCCCTTTAAGCGGCCCAGGGAATATCCGTATGGCTCATTGCCCCCAAAAAAAAGCTTTTGGTTGACCACAAGACCACGACAAGCTAAAAGAAACCCGACAATAGTTCCTATGGTGAATATTCGCACCCACCTAATAGGACATGCCGAGCTCTTCCCGCTTGCCCTCGGGCCTGGGACCAAATAGGGTACCGCACAAGCTGAAAATACTTAAGAACGGGGATCAAGATGTACAAAGTAAAGTAATTGCTAATCTTCACTTTTGATACATATATGACATTCACTCCCACATCAACAACATTACATCTAGAGTCGCACAAAAATTAAACGTGCTAAAAGCATTAAGAAGAAGCAGCTTTGACAACATAAAGAGACCCCCTCTCAATGGTATTTAGACAATATCTCCATACTTATATAAACTATGCATCACCTGCCTGGGATCCCGTAATATCTCAATCTAATACTCAGAAATTAGAAACTGTACAGAACAGAGCCCTTAGGATAATAACTGGCTGACTTACCTCCACTCCTGCCACCACCTACAAACAAACAAAAAAAATCTTTCCTATAAAAGCCTATCTTAACATGATAGGCCGTCAATTTTACAGTAAATCTCTCTCAAGAGACCACCTGCACCCAAAAGGAAAAAAAATCACATCAGCATTAATACTACTCTAACATATACAACACACTCCCTCCCCACTCCTCCAGACACCACCATTATCAAACACATCCATACTCAATTAACTCACAGAACCATTTCCACATATCCAAATAACACCATACTCCAGGCACGCCCACCCGATATACCCCCCACAGAAGAAACACTGGATCACCAAACACGAGTTATGACGTCACGTTTCCGCTCTGGACACCATCCTTCCCTTCATACGCCCTCCCCCCCCCTCACTGTCAAAGATATCCCTCTCAAACAAACGACGACACAAAACATATCTTAATAGATTGCTATGATTTTCCGAATAATAGACGTAACTTCAGAACTTTGACTTCAATACATCTCTGGGCCAGGACTACAATGGTGTATGATTTTCTCGGAGTCTCCAGCTTTTCGTACGAGGGTTATCAGATATGTTGTACAAACGTACAATAAGTTTTATTGTACATTTGTACATCATATATGTTATACAAACGTACAATAAAACTTAATGCATACATAATGTACTATTAATCTCATATTTTAAGTTTCATAACTATAACTAGAAGCAACAAAATTACCGTCCTGTATAAATAAATTTTTTAAAACTAATAATGCTTTTCATACGCGAACTAACGAACTACAGACGTCGATGAGACTCAGCCCAATTTGTTAGCATATGTTCGAAATTTCGGAAACTATAGAAAAATTGGAATTTCATTTTAAATTAGAGAAGCAACAAAATTATTTGGTCGTATTCTTTATTTAACTTCAATTTCAAATTATATTTTAATATTTATTTTAGTTTATATATAAATTTAAGAAAATACCAGTTTTATGCTATTCCGAAACTCCAAACATTTACTAATAGAAATGGGAATTAATAAGTGTGGTTTTCGTGTCTGAAGGGAACAAGTCTGACAAATTACCATAAAAATGGTGTATATGTGGGGTAGCTTGCGTAACATGCACGGGAATAGGATAATTAAGTAGAAGAGCATGAAGTAAGTTGAAAGGAAAGCCCTACCCTTAACACCAACTCCATACCCTTAAATGAGAGCTCGTAGCCGTCACAAAAAAAATCCACATTAGGGCTTTACAAGACTGCGATGGACTCTCACTGTGGTATCCCGTCAATGTAGCGTTCATCAATTGGAGCACGCCCACAACTATACAACCTCACAAAACCCCGACATTCCTCCTATTATGCACCTTTCTTCTCCCCTCTGCCAAACTCGCATTCCTTTCCTTCAGACATTCTGACTCAATCAACTTTTTCTTTAGTTTCCCAGCCTGTCAATTCCCAGCACACTCACCACTATACATCCGATTAACACACCGACTATCACTCCATCGTTCTCCATCCATGACCCAACCCACCATCCTTACTGCACCTTCCTCGTTTATTCTCTCATTTACGCTTTTCTTCACACCGCACAACTTCTAACAGGTTCAATTCATCATTTTATCAATTTTTCTCAAACTAACAAGCCCTTAAGTTATCCATCTGCACAGATTGCACCTTAGATCTACACCTCTTATTCCACACCATAGATTCACTACTATACCGGTAACAATATACCCTCATGCAGAAACCTAGTGCACTCAAGACTTAGCCCCCTATACATTCATCAAGGATTTAGCTGTACCAGCCGTCTTCCTACCATTAACAACTTTCCTGCTATACTCTGCATCATCCGTTCCATTTTCATCCAAGATATAACCTAAATATTTAAACTCAGATACTTGTTCCAATTGCTCACCATCCAACACAATTTTACAATGCGGACTCTCCTCACCGTTTATCACCTTATTTATTTTCAATCCCCTCCTTTTACAAACTCTACTTAACACCTCTACCAATCTTCTCAAACTTTCTTCAAATTCGGCACAAAACCAAATCATCAGCGTACAATAAGCAGGGTACCCTACACTCTTTTATTCCCCATCGGTCTAACAATCACCCCATCCATATACAAATTGAATAACCAAAGAGACATAACACATCCCAGCCTCACTCCAATAGTAAAATTAAACTATTCACTTTCCATTTCATTTATTCTTACACAAGCTTCACTAATGACATACATGCTTTTGATCCTATTCAGAAGCCTACCACCAACACCATATATCACTAACACCTGCCACAAAGCTCCCCGATTAATCCTGTCATACGCCTGTTGTATGTCCATAAATCTTAAATACAATTTTTTCTTCTTTCTATTCTTCTTTTTATAATAATAATAATAATAATAATAATAAAAATAATAATAATAATAATAATAATAATAATAATAATAATAATAATAATAATAATAATAATAATAATAATAATAATACAGGGTGGACTTTTGACTGCGACGAGCTCGCACTTAAGGGTATGAGAGGACGGTTTGAGGGGGGCTTTCTTTTCGACTTGCCTCGTGTTCTTCTTCTAAACTATTTTCCTGTGTATGTTGAGACCTGATCCCCAATCTATAGGTAAGATAAAGAAAAAAAAGAAATAATAAATTAAATTAAATATTTTAGAACAAGTACCTTAAAACTCTTATTCATAGACTCCGTTTGAACCGACATATCGGAAATGATCAGCTGATATTCCGTAGACTTAGTCTCGAATTTCTTTTCCAAGGACTCGATCTTCGATTCTAAAATAGATTCTTTCTTCGAATATTCTGCAGTGTGGTTACTCAACTTCTGATTAAGCTTTTCATTTTCGCTCTTCAAAAACCCGAGCTCGGCTCTAGCAGCAGTCAATTCCGATCTGAAAAAAATAATAATAATAAAAAAAAAAAGAATAACACACGGAATAATTAGAAGTAGAGTTGACCGAGCACTGGAATACTCCACTCCACCCCACACCGCTCCACACCGCACAGCAACGGTGTGTCGGCCAACCTTGGTAAGAAGACATGAAACTGTAAACACTAATTAGCAATTAATTTCCTTAATGAAAAAAAATAGTAGTAGTAGTAGTAGTAGTAGTAAAGTAGTAGTAGTAGTAGTAGTAGTAGTAGTAGTAGTAGTAGTAGTAGTAGTAGTAGTAGTAGTAGTAGTAGTAGAAGTAGTAGTAAAGTAGTAGTAGTAGTAGTAGTATAGTAGTAGTAGTAGTGGTAGTAGTAGTAGTGGTAGTAGTAGTAGTAGTAGGTATCTTACTGCAGTTTATGCAATTTGAGTTGTGACGCTTCTAGGTCCGTCTGTAATTGCTCCTTTTCAGACTTTAAATCTTCGTAACTCTGTTGAGGAATTTTGTTCTTCTGCTTCAACACATTTTGAGCTCGAATCTTGTATGCTGAACAAACATTACTCACAATTACCAATTAAATAATAATAATAATAATAATAATAATAATAATAATAATAATAATAATAATAATAATAATAATAATAATAATAATAATAATAATAATAATAATAATAATAATAATAATAATAATAATAATAATAATAATAATAATAATAATAATAATAATAAATAAATAAATAAATAAAAAGAAAAAAAATAAATAAATAAAAAGAAAATCAATCAATCAATAAATATTTAAAATAAATAAATACCCTCAAACTGTTTCTGCAACTCTTTTAATTCGGCTTTTAAATTTTCAACAACTCTCTCGTTCTTCTGAAGACTTTCCTCGAGAACTTCCACCTATGGATAAAAAAAAGAAAAATTCAATCTAACTGGAAATATTACAGGTATGGAAGAGGATAAGAGTAAATTTTAAATGAAAGAAAAACCGAGGACAGAAGAGCGAGTTATAAGAATAGAGAGAGGGGGTGAAGATTATAATTTGAAAATGGGTGAAAGATTGAAAACTCTTACATTAAAAAATATGCAAATTAAGGGTTTGACTGCTAAAACAATTTATAACCTCCAGGTACGAATATCGATATCTATTTCTATAGTCTTGTCAGTTATGTTAAAATATAACTTATAAGCTCAAGGTATAAAAGTAGAAATAAACTTATTAAATATTACAAGTAATATAATTAAAATAGAAACTTCTGTTAAGTATTTAAATACACCATTATAATTTTAAATCAACTTGAATCTTAGCTCCCATCTGAACAAAAAAAATCTTGGTGAAACTACAACTATTGAAGTAGCAAATGACAAATGGTTCCATATCAGTCTGAGGGAGACGCCAACAATGTCAATAGACACTAATCCATTTGTCGGAATTACTCCTACTGTAAGCTGACATTAACTAATGATAATTTTATATTCATAGCAAATGTTACTAAACTAAATTGAATACCTTATTTTCAGCAATGTCCTTTTCCCTTCGAAGTTGTTGCTCTGTTTTTGAAGACAGAGCGCTCAAGTCAGCCAAACATAATTTCTGTTTCTCCAACTCCTGAAATAAGTTTTAACAAAATTAATATTAATTAAGAATACAAACAAAAAGCATCACAAGATCATATATATATATGATAGATAATACTATACTAAATTATCATTATAATATTTTTATTTTATAGTAATATATATACGTAGTATAGATAATATTACTATAGTATTATCTAAGTTTTGGGTACTTTGGATTTTTGGGTGCCCCCTCTATAGTATATATAATATATATATTAGTTAAGGTTCCAATCACATATATAATGTTATATATATCATTTTCTTTAATTACTTAATATATTTATTCATTATTTGTTTATACATATATATTGCCTCTTTTGACATACAATGTATCAATAAGTATACATAATATTACACATAATATGTAGGTATTATAAAGGCCTTTTATACTATATTATAGTATAGAGTAGCTTATACTATATATAATAATACCCTAATATAATATATATATTATATATAATATATAATATATATATAATATATAATCTTATATGATATTAATATATATATATACTCTATATAATATTCTGATATATATATTTTTTATATATATATGATATATATGTAATACTATATTCATATATATATGTATTATATTTGTATATTTTTCTATTTTATAATAATATATAGTTATACTTATATTATATATATATATATATATATAATATATATATCTATATACTATCATAGATAGTTACTAATGATATAATATATATATTAATCTTATATCCTATATTTATATATTATATATTATCATTATTTACGCATAATATAATATAATATATAATATATTATTATTATATATATTATAATCAAAGTCGTAGTAGTATATCATTTTTAGGTAGAGAAGTAGTAGTATGTAGTAGTAGTAGTAGTAGTACCTGATTTAAAGTTTCAATTGTTTCCCTGTTCTTTTCTTTCTCTCTGATCTGAGTCTCTTGTTCTGAACGAATTTCAGATAGCTTCTCTTTGTAGTCGCTAGAAGCTTCTCTCTATAATAATATATAATAATAATAATAATATCTAATCAATAATAATAATAATATAATAATTATAATAATAATAATAATAATAATAATAATAATAATAATAATAATAATAATAAAACAGCTTATTTTTATATTAATTTTATTACTATACTCCTATATGATATTAACTTTATTTATTATTACGAAGGAATTAGTAGTTAGGTGTCCAGTGGTGAGATGGATGGCCAGCTCACCCGATTGTTAATTCTTGTGACAAAGAAGAGAACCGGTAATTAAAATTCTGTCAGCTCACAACTGATAGAATACCCAAACCTTTACAGCTCCCCCCTTTTTGTTATAAGATCTTTAATAAATATAAGAAAAATGAAGAAAATGAAAGACTAAACATAAAATGAAAAAAAATAAGCAACAAAAAAAATAAACATAAATAAAAAAATATAATTAAAATAAATAATAAAACTAGCCTTAAGTTTTTCTGCTCTCTCAGTTTCATTGTGAACCTGTTCTTTCAAGAGACATATTTCGTCACTTAAGTTGGTGACCCTCGTTTCCTCTGTTGTTAGTTTGTCCTTTAACGATTTTATAATATCTTCTTTTTCCTGGACATGAGATGTCAGGTCTTCTATTGATCTCTCGTAGTCCTTCATCTCCAAGTCGATCAAGGAATGTTTCTTGTTATCCTGATAGCAGATTATATATATATATATATATATATATATATATATATATATATATATATATATATATATATAATATTTAAATAATATATATATATATATATATATATATATATATATATATATATATATATATATATATATATATATATTATATATATATATATATATATATATATATTTATATTATATATATAGCAGTTATATATATATATATATATATATATATATATATATATATATATATATTATAAAAATATATATATATATATATATATATATATATATATAATCTTAGGGGCATGCTAGGTGTGAGAAGAATTAATAAAATGAGGAATGAACGTATTAGAGAGTTGTGTGGTGTGAAGAAAGGGGTAAATGAGAGAATAAATGAAAGTATGTTGAAATGGTTTGGTCACGTGGAAAGGATGAATGATAGTCGGTTGGTTAAGCGGATGTATAGTGGAGAGTGTGTTGGGAACCGACCGGCTGGGAGACCGAAGAGAAAGTGGATTGAGTCGGTGAACGAATGTCTGAAGGAGAGAAATGTGAGTTTGGCAGAGGCGAGAATAAAGGTGCATGATAGGAGAGAATGGCGGGGTTTTGTATGGGGGCATGGTTGTGGCCCACCTGGGCCAAGGGATGAACCCTTACATTGACGATTTACCATAGTGAGGGTCCGTCGTGGTCCCATGAAGCTTTAGGGTGGATTTTCTGTCTGTGACGAGCTTTCACTAATTAATGGTACAGAGGGGGGCGGTAAGGCTGGGCTTTCTTTTCGACATTTGTCATATTCTCCTACTGCTTTTCTTTTCCGATGCTTGTAGCGCTCCTACTCCCAATCTTGGGAAAATAAGAAGAGTAGGTAAAGAAAGAAAGAAAGAAAAAATAAATATATATATATATATATATATATATATATATATATATATATATATATATATATATATATATATATATATATATATATATATATATATATATATATATATATATATATATATATATATATATATATATCATCCTCCTATCCCCATATTGGGGTGAGGTGTTGTGGTGAGCTGCCCCTAGTGGTAGTTTTTGTTTTTTTTTTTATCATATTTTGTTTTGGGTATTTTTAATTATGTCATGTATGAGGGTGTTATGAAGGGGGAGAATAATGTGTTATGGGTGTTCTGACGACGACGTCAGTAGTTCAGTAGTAGTAGGTTCTTTTCAGTTCTTATTACCTTGGTCTTTTTTTTTTTTGCGGCATCCATCACTCTTTCACTTTTTTGTTCTGAGCGAAAGTGAATGATTGTAGATAAGTGTGTTTAATTGTTTTGTTCATGTATATATTTTTTCTTCCAGTAGGAATTATTTAAAATAATATTTAGTAACTGTGTACAGTTTTGTGGACTGTGATGTAATGGTGAATGGTAATGGTATGGTATATTGAAGTATGGTGAAGAGTATTGGTTTCGTGTTGGTTTCGTGGAAATTTCTGGTGGATTAGGAATCCTTCTATGGTACGGGTAATTATTTTTCTTATTATTTTAATTATTTCATTAATAGGTAAATTTCTTGGTCTTAGTAGATTTTTTTGTTTTAAAGGTTTGGAGCCAAGTAATAGAAGTTTCTGGTTTGTGAAAGTTCCTGGTTCTGGAAGGTGAAGGTCCGATCAACGGTAGTCGATTGAAGTAGAGGTTCGAGAAAAAACTGGCTGCTAACATTGGCCAGGTAGCTATTAAGTATTATTTTTGTTTGTAATTTTTTCTTATTATAATTTTTTTAATTTTAATAATTGAGTTTTGAATTTTTGCAGTTTTGCATTTTTGAATTTTAAATGACTGATTATTTTAGAGTTTTGAATTGATTTGAATATATATGTTAATGTTAAATTTAATGTTAAAATTTGAATTTATGATATTTTAATTACTTATTTAATATTTAGATAATTCATTTTTTGTTGTTGTCATGTTAGGATTTGCTTATTAATTATTTAACTTATTATTTTCATTTTTTCTATAATTCATTTATTATTTTTATTAAGTTAGGATTTGTTTTTTCTGTCTCGTTTCAGTTTTTTTTTCTCTCGGAGCTTAAATTTTTTGGGACTCCATTTTCTTGTGGCTCTTGTTTAGGCCCGTTTGTCTGTGGATGGAGTAATCTAGGTACTGGGATACCGAATGAAACACAACGGTGTGGTACACCAACAAACTGACTGTAGTAAATCGTGATACTACATATATTGTAAGGCGTAAAAACACAAAAATAAAAACTCGGATTGACTTCTAGACAAATAAAAATTAAGATTGACTTCTGGAAACGGAAATAAATTATTAAAATTGTGATAAAAATTTGGAAGATATAAACTGAAAATATAAAAGACTGACCGAGAGATTGACAAAGAAGATTTAGGAAAACAATTTGAAAATTAGAAATTAAAAGCGAAAATTAAATAAAAGGTATAGGTACCATTTGAAAGGGTACCATAAGTGGAACAAATACTGTAATAAACAGACAACCCATAACGTATAGGTACCGTAAAAGTATAGCTACCATAAATAGTGCCATAGTGTAGGTACCATAAGTCGTGACATTAAGGGTTGAAAAACCTGAAAAGAAAGTGGTACTTCAAATACAATAAAGTGGTACCATATGTGATATAGGCAAAATTTAAAAACAAAAACTAATTCATAATTGATAATTATTTCGCATATTTTTAGTACAATATTTATTGAATATCATTTATTACATTATTTTCATTTTTCTATAAATATAATATGTTGTAGGTATATGATTGTAGAAATTAATATTGTAGTAGGAAATATTGTAGTATATGGGATACTGTAATATTTGGTGGTGGAATTGGTGGGTACAGTAATAAGTGGTATTGGAATAACGTGTATAATCTTGTAACTAGTAAGTGGTATTGGAATACCGTATGTAATTTCTTGTAATTATTAAGTAGTATTGGGATACTATATATTTTTTGTGTAATAAATTTAAGATGTATGTGTTTTTCATTGTTATCCCCTCTATTTATCCTGGAAGGCAGCCTCACTCCTTCTTGATTCAAGTTATTGTAGTTTAGGTTTTAGTTAAAGTAAAATCCGCTACAGTGTGTAGCATGTACCGGAACAGAAAAGTAGTAGAAGAACATGATGCAAGTCGAAAAGAAAGCCCTCCTTCCTTTACTGCCATCTTAATACCCTCAAGTGAGAACTCATCTCAGTCAGAAAAATCCACCCAAGAGATTTTACAAGACTGTGACGGACCTTCACTGTGGTATCTGGTCAATTTGGGGTTCATCCCTTGGACAAAGCCCACAACCATACCACCTCCCAAAACCCCGTCATTCATTCCTATTACGCACCCTTTTTCCCGCCACTGCCAAATTCACATTCCTCTCCTTTAAGCATTCCTTTACTGATTCAATCCACTCTTTCTTCCATCTTCCCAGCCAGTCGATTCCCAGCACACTCACCAGTATACATCCGCTTAACCAACCGACTATCATCCATCCTTTCCATATGACCAAACCATCTCGATGAACTCTCGTTTATTCTCTCATTTACTCCTTTCTTCACGCTGCACAACTCCCTAATGCGTTCATTCCTCATTTTTTCAATTCTTCCCACACCTGACACGCCAATAAGATTGTCCATTTAACATAATGTACCTTAGATCTACACCTTTTATTCCAGACCATAGTTTCACTACTATACATTAACAATGGTAACAACTTACTCTCATGCAAAACCCTAGCGCACTCAAGATTTAGTACCTTTACATCCAACAAGGATTTAATTGCATCAGCCACCTTCTTAAAATTCACAACTTTCCAACTACACTGCATCATCCTTTTCCTTTTCATCCAACATATATCCTAAATATGTAAACTCAGACACTTGTTCCAATTGCTTATCTACTCTTATCTACATTTACTTTCAAACCCCTCCATTTACACACCCTGCCAAACCCCTCTACCAATCCCCTCAAACTCTCTTACATTATCTTCCCTACAACACTCAAAACCAAATCATCCGCATATAATACTTGTGAATTTTTGAGGTTTTTGTTTTTGACGGTGTTGAATACTTCTAGTCGTTTAAATGCTTGTCTATTTGTGGAGATTGTGGAATTGTTGGTTTGTGGATGAATTTTGAGTAATGTGACATGATAATAACGCATTGTTTTTTGGGGGCTTGGGATTTTTATTGTTCTGTTTACAAATATCCTAATGGGTTGGAATGGGTTAGGTATGTGAAAAAATGGATTTTTTTTTTATTGTGCGGAATATTTTAGTTGTGTTAGCCTTATTTTTCAGTGTTTGGGTGTATTGTTGCAAATTCCTTTTTCGACTTAAATTTATTAGATCATTTATTCTACTATTAAGGTCTGTGATTTGGTTTTAATTGACCTTGAATTGGTTGTCCATTTTATCTGTAGAAATTTCTTTATTTTACCAGGGAGTCTCTTTCAGAAGGGAAGTTAGGGTCAAATTGTTTACGGTAGCCATGTGGGATGTGTTCTTTGGATAATTTTAATTGGAAAGATTCTAGGTGATGATGTTTTTTTTTTTTTGCTTCTTTTCTTTAGGTATGATTGAGTGAAGAAGAAGGTGGAAGAGGATGTGAATCTTTAAAGAAGGGAAGAAAGATTCTTTCGGCGCGTTTTTGTTTAGTTTTATTTTGATTAGTTTACAGCAGGTTTTCGTTTGCGATTAGTATTTTTTAAGTTTGTGCGTTAATTTATGTTTACGATATGTCTATATGATTATGTTTTTTGTTACAGTGTTTAAACCTCAAAAGTATATGATTATTGGTTTGTTGTAAGTTGGATTAAATGAATTAAAGGTAAAATACTGATAAAGAGAAATTGGAACAGTAAGTGTTATATGGGTTTTGCGTACACTATATAATTGACGAAGTAATAACGGTTTACTATTATTAGAGTAATAATAAAAAAGGAAAGCCGATATTCCGCCCCTCATGAGCTCATGGGAATTGGGATTGAGTGGTTTAACCTTTGAACTAATTATTGTACATACAAATGTTTAAACTCTCCTAATAGTTTTATAGTAACTAGTATCAAAAGCACTTTTTTCGTTCAAGATTCATCTTTCACACTCACAGACTAAGTTTTTGAAACCCATTGAAAGCGTAAGTTTTTTTTTGTACGTTCGTAATTTTTTTTCTACTCTTTGCTGCCACGGTTATATTTTAATCAATTTTATTAAAGTGTTGCATTGCTTTGTTGAAGAGTATAAGTCAGCGATTTGGAAAGATTCTAGGTCTTGTTTTGCGGAGTCTGTGTAAGCATGACAAAACATGATATGCAAAGGTAATAAATTACTAATAACAGAAAATTAGACTCTTCAAGACACAATATTGAAAAATACATCAAAGCTAAGAGTTGTATTCGAAATTTATTTTCATTATATTTTATTTTATTTTTAATTCTTTCGGTGTGTGTGTGTGTGTGTGTTGGGGGGAGGAGAAGGTCGGAGAATTTAAAATTGTTATAATAAGTAACATATCCTAAATCCCTATTATAAGTATTAGCTGCATTACATCTCAGTACCATCTTCATTTCAATTTTTTTTTCTCCCCAACCCGCCCACCCTTGACAACAGTTTTGAACATCAATCAATAAAAATTCCTACCTGTCTTAACTCCTCCAATTCTTTAAACAGCTGATCTCTGATACTCTTTTCTTCTTCTACTTTGGCTTCAAGTCCTTTTCTCTCCTCCTGACCTTTCAAAATCTTCTCCTCCTCAAGCAGAAGTCTTCTTTCGAGGGCATCAACTTGTCCCTGCAAGCTTTCACTTAATGTTTTTTGACCTGTAAAAGATTCATCTGTGTTCTGCAATACAAAAAAAAAAAAAAAAAATTAACCAAAAAAAAAGGAAATGGTTACAAAAATTATTTTATGACCTTTAATGTCAAATTATTTTTAAACCTTAAAGGAATAATAATAATACACTTTCAGAAGAGTTATCAAACCAATCTGTAACTTGAAGTTTGTGTTTTATTAGAATGAAAATAAATATTACATTAAGGTTATACAGAATATGAGTTCTAATCTGATTAGTTTTACTGCAAAACACCATGTAACAATTAAGTGTTTTATCTCACTGCTCGAAATCTTAGAACCGAAAAAAAAAAAATAAATATATATATATATATATATAGTTATTAGAATATATATATATATATATATATATATATATATATATATATATATATATATATATATATATATATTAACTATATATATATATATATATATATATATATATATATATATATATATATATATATATATATATATATATATATATATATATATATATATATATATATATATATATATATATAATATATATATATATATAATATATATATATATATATATATATTTATATATAGTCATAAATATATATATATATATATATATATATATATATATATATATATATATATATATATATATATATATATATATATATATATATATATATATATATCTTCTTCTTTCTTCACCTAACCTTTTTTTCCCAAGATTGGGAGTAAGGAGCGCTACAAGCATCGGAAAAGAAAAGCAGTAGGAGAGTATGACAAATGTCGAAAAGAAAGCCCAGCCTTACCGCCCCCTCTGTACCATTAATTAGTGAAAGCTCGTCACAGACAAAAAATCCACCCTAAAGCTTCATGGGACCGCGATGGACCTCACTATGGCATCTCAATGTGGGGTTCATCCCCTGGGCCAGGGCCACAACCATGCCCCCATACAAAACCCCGCCATTCTCTCCTATCATGCACATTTATTCTCGCCTCTGCCAAACTCACATTTCTCTCCTTCAGACATTCGTTCACCGACTCAATCCACTTTCTCTTCGGTCTCCCAGCCGGTCGGTTCCCAACACACTCTCCACTATACATCCGCTTAACCAACCGACTATCATTCATCCTTTCCACGTGACCAAACCATTTCAACATACTTTCATTTATTCTCTCATTTACCCCTTTCTTCACACCACACAACTCTCTAATACGTTCATTCCTCATTTTATTAATTCTTTTCACACCTAGCATGCCCCTAAGATTGTCCATCTGAACACATTGAACTTTAGATCTATATTTCTTATTCCAGACCATAGTCTCACTACCATACAATAACACAGGTAACAACATACCCTCATGTAAGACTCTACTGCACTCAAGACTTAGTCCCTTTACATTCACCAACGATTTAATTGCACCAGCAACCTTCCTGCCATTCACAACTTTCCTTCTACACTCTGCATCATCCGTTCCCTTCTCATCCAACACATACCCTAAATATTTAAACTCAGACACTTGCTCCAGCTGCTCACCATCTAACATAACTTCACACTGAGGACTGTCCTCACTCACAACCATAACCTTACTTATCTACGTTTACTTTCAAAACCTCTCCTCTTTTACATACCCTGCCAAATCTCTCTACCAATCCTCTCAAACTCTCTTCAGATTCGCCACACAGAACCAAATCATCCGCATATAATAGGTAGGGCACCCTCCACTCATCTCCATTCTCCATCATTCTAACACCATTTCCTGCCATCCCCACCTCGAATTCTTTCATAACCCCATCCATATACAAATTGGATAACCAAGGAGACATAACACAACCCTGTCTCACTCCGCTATTAATCCTAAACCAATCACCATTGACACCATTTATTCTTACACACGCTTCACTATCGTCATACATACTTTTGATTCCATTCAGAAGCCTACCACCAACACCATATATCACTAATACCTGCCATAAAGCTTCCCTATTAACTCTATCATACGCCTGTTGTAAATCCATAATACCTAAATATAATTTATTCTTCTTCTCCCTCATTTTCTCAATCATTTGTTTCAATGTAAAGATTTGATCCACACATTCTCTACCACTCCTAAACGCACCTTGTTCTTCACCAATCAGTCCCTCAG
>JABUQX010096153.1:0-5000 GCA_015478945.1 Trachelipus rathkii | reverse complement strand
TTAAATTTTAAAATTGTGATAAATAAGCTTTAATAACATTCATAGTCGCATAACGTCCGCTATGGAAGATATTATATTTTTACACCTATTAATTATTAAGAAATTTTCCATAATAAATATTTAGGCCAAACAAAATTACTTTTTAATTGAATAAAATTTCAAGGCCCAACCATCTTTTAACATTCACATAATGGAAATCTCATCTGGTGGCAAGCAATGGAGTAAATTATGGGATCGGTATCGGTAATTTTTTTTTTATCAGTATCGATATCGGAATATTTTTTAGGATCTATGTGATAAAAAATTTTGTTAGTGTCTGCATCAGTAAAAATGACTTATACTTAACCGATTTTATATAATTAGAATTTTATGTGCGCTATATTTAGTTAAATATTTAAATATAAGAAGCCTTGAAAAACAATTATAATTCCCCCTTTTAAATATTTAATAGGCAAAAAATTGAAATCTTGAAAAGCATAAATTTTATTATTTCTGCTTAGTTTGATTTATGTCAAGGCAGCAGAGTCGTGGGTGTTAATGAGAAATTTACAAGAAAGAGTCAACTTGCTTAGACCGACTCTCAAACCACAAATTATTTTAAAAACTTTTCTTTCTCTTACTTTTATTGTCAAATTAAGGTATAATGCCAAATCAAAACAAATAAGAATTTTTTTTATTTTTCCTATTTAGGGGGCTCGAGCCGACGGGGGACAGAGGGGGGGACACACGAACGAAGGAAAAAGACAACGTGAATGTAAATTGTTGCAGAACTAGTTAGCAAATATTAGAGCTAAATGACCTCGCCAACAGTTTGGGAGGGTCATTCATCGTCCTCTCTTGTCTTCAGTCTTTTCTGCATGAATGCAACATGTCTGTTGTGTTGAAATAAGAATGTCTTCTTACTAATGCAGCCTTGGATGCCGTTGAAGGGATGTAATAATGTTAGAATGTATTTTGAATCGAAAAGCACACGAGTGGGCATCATATGCTTTTAAGGCTTCACTTTAGAGTTATATATATATATATATATATTATAATATATATATAATAAAATATTGTAAATTATATCTCTAAACAATATATATTATAATATATATATATATATATATATATATATATATATATATACTATTATAATATATATATATACTAGTATTTATATATATATAATATATTTATATAATATATATATATATATTATATATAATACTATAATTATAATTATATATATAATATATATACTATATTATATATTATATTATATTATATATTTATTATATATAACTATACATTCTATATATATATAATACTATATATATTATTATTATATATTATATATATATATATATATATATTAAAGGATATTGCAAATTATATCTCAAAAATAAAAAACTCTCGCAATATATAAACAGAATTCACATCACCTTTGAGGCCGCCCCAGCAACTTTGTGATATAAAGTTTCCAAGACATTTTTGATTATGTTAAGGCAAAGGATATTTATATTGCGAACAGAGTAGACTGTAAAAATATCGAAAGAAATAGAAAAAGTTAGTCTTTGAGAGGAAGATTTGTATGTAAGTTTTAGTTTGAGAGGAAGATTTGTATTAGTTTTGTTTTCAAATTGTTGAATTTCGCAAGGTTGAGGTGGACCCGCTGGGAAATTCTATCCAAATTGGCAAGAATTGAATCAAAAGTATTATGACAAGTGGCAACTCTAGACGCAAAGGAGTGAGCAGATTTGAGATGAGTAAAAGAATGGAGTGTTGAATCATCAGCATGTGAATGGAAAGTTAGGTGAACAGCTAAGGTTATTGTTAATGAAAAGATGGAATAAAGTAGGAGATAAGACAAAACCCTGAGGAACACCACCATTAATAGGGAAGGAAAAAGAAGTGTCACCATCAACGACAACCGATATAGAACAATATGAAAGAAAGCTAGACAAAAGCAGCAAATAACACACAAAGAGAATTAGCCAGCAGGAACGCACGTCAAACCCGATCAAATGCGTTGGATATTTCAAGTCCAGCCACACAAAAATGCCTGACTTCCCAATAGTCCTTGCCAAGGGTAAAAGATCATAAATCTTAAAGATAGGAAAGTACATCTCCAATAAACCTTGTGCCGAAATTCATGATATGATGGTCGGAAGAAAATGGGATACCAGATTGGTCCAAGAAATGAGAGTCGAGAATGGTTTCAAAGGTTTAGACAGGGAAAAGTGAGCTATAGTGGGATAATTAGAAAAATCAGATCCGCTTCCTTTTTTCGGAACAGCATGGACATTTTGCGCGCTTCCAACACTGAGGTAAAGTTCTAATATTGAGGCACAGAGAGTATAACTAAACTAGGGAAGGCGAAAGCTCAGAAACCCACCCTCAAAATTAAGGGAGGAGTGCCATCCGGACCGCTTGCCTTCCTAACGTTCATAGATTTCGATTTCAGAAACCAATAAAAGTGATCAAATATAATCACAGGTAAGGCATGGGTCACCTACCTGAGAGAAGTAGTAGAAGGAGGATTGCCGAAGTCGTATAGGGCTGAGCTATATATATTTCACTTGGAGAATTAGCATCAGAACCATCAGAGCGAATAAGAGGAGGAAAGGCAGATTTATAGTTGTTAAGAGATACTTTGGCAAGAGACCTGAAAGATTTGTAAGTCGGGGAATTAGAAGGTCAGAAAACTTTTCCTCAGGTGAATTATTGTTGCTTCGTATCGAAGAATTTTATCAAAATTATTATTATTATTATTATTATTATTATTATTATTATTATTATTATTATTATTATTATTATTATTATTATTATTATTATTATTATTATTATGTACAGGAGCCATGTTTTCGTAAGTTTGACATTGCAACCACAACTAGATATTATTGATAGCTGTTAACCTGATTATCACCCATTGCCTAATAACCTTTCAGTAAGTTATGGTCGATAAGCCCTTAATATAATAATACTGGTATCAGATTGATAGAAGTATCAACAAATTTTTGGTATTGTATCAGTATCGAAAGTTATTGTAATATCAGTATCGCTATCAGTAGTTAAAAAATTTGATATCAGTGAAAATTTTGGCATCGTTCCATCCCTACTAATGGCAAATTAAAATATTAAAGAGATTCAGAAACTTTTAAATTAAAAACTGGAATGAAAAACTTCAAAACTAAATTCTCTTTAACAAACACAACCTTTAAAATGGGGTCTGCAGAGGATAGATTCTTTAAATTCATGTCAACATAACTGCATAATCTGCATAATGAATCAGCGCGTAAATATAAATATTTTAGACTTAATATATTTCAAAAAATATCTAATACATAGTTTAAGGAGAAAAAATCAATTGAAACCTTTAAAACCGTTTAGAATAATAAAGTACTTGTAACACTCAATATTTCTGAGGATTAAGAAACAAAAAATATTCAGACGTATTGAATCGTCTAATAAGATCTTTACCTTCATGTATCGTTCTTCAAAAGTGTCTTCGAGTTCCTTCATTCGATAAGACTCTTCCATTTTACTGATTGTACTCGTACTCATGACTTCGCTTTGAGCATCAGCAGGAACTGTGGGTTTGGAAGGGCTTTCGTGTTCGATCGTCTGAAAAGTTTATAAATTTCAGTTGACAGATAAGCAATTGTACCATAAGTTCATATTTTTATATCTCAACTTTCCAGGATAGGTAACCGCATTGGTACTAATACCACAGTAATTCGAGATATTGGAACTGACGCGACTGCACCAAACGCAATCTGGTAGTATCTAATATACCAAGTTAAAGTTAAGGGAGAAGAAAACATATAATTTTTTCAACGGAGAAATAAATTATAGAATAATGAAAGCAGTGGCGAAGATGTTGAGAATGTTAAGATGAAACAAACTGATCTAAAGAAAAGACAGAAATCAAATTAAAAAATAAAACCTGAAAAAAAAATTAAAAAAGTGAAAAACTGAAAACTTTTCGAGATTCATAAACTTTTCCCATGCGATAAACTAAATGAATTTGTATACAAACAGTGGCGAAACTAACGACCTCATTAGAGTGACATATTGACCATATATCAATGATCAAGGAGGCAGCAAGGATCAAAGGGAGGCAGCACCCTTAGTTCCGCCTCTGCTTACAAATTAACGCTTATTACAAAACCCACTTTCTTAAGTTGAAGATTCTCCTCCTCCAGAGCAGCAATCTTCTCCTTCATCTCAAGAATCGCAGACTCTTCTTCGCTTTTGGCTGATAATTGTATTTTTTGCAGTTCTTCATGTTTAGATGCTAGCTCCTTCTCTCCCGAAGATAACTGGCATTATTATTATTATTATTATTATTATTATTATTATTATTATTATTATTATTATTATTATTATTATTATTATTATTATTATTTAAGATTCTTAAATTTAAACAAATATGACACGTCCTTTCTATAAATATCATATGTCAATACCTACATTTACTATTTTCAAAGTTATCCAATAAAGAATATTAATAAAAGCAGCAACTGAATTACTATTCAGCAGATGTCACCAAAAGAATTTACTTTCAATCTCAAATCTCTGTATTAATTTCAGAAATCCACATCATTACTAGCTTTTATTTTAGCCTCTTTTAGCTTTTATTTTAACTCTTTAACACCTGTAGAAAAACGAAACAACTAACCTTACTTTCCACTTCTTCCAATTTGGTCTTGATTTCTTCAATTTCTCCATCTTTCTGTTGAACTTCGTCTTCCAGTAGCGATATCTTTTGGCCTCGTTTTCGAATAATCTTTAAAAAAAAGTTAGGAATAAAAAGTTAAAGTTAATTATATGATCGATCAAATAAAGTTAAAAAATAAATAAATAAAAAAAGTCAAAATCTCTCATAGAGACACCTACCTGAAGCATATCATTTAATTCAGATATAACTTCTGTGTATCTTGTTGAAGCGTCTTGAGGAGATGCCTGATCCGAATTCTCAAATTCAAGATTATTTTCAGTAATATCATCAACCTTAG
>JABUQX010096152.1:0-7500 GCA_015478945.1 Trachelipus rathkii | reverse complement strand
CTCACTCACCTCACTACCTCACCTCTCCTACTATATATATACCTATATATAATATACTATATATATATATATCACTCCTCTCACTATATATATATATATATATTATATTATATACCGTTTTACCCTCTCTTCCCCCTACTATATATATATAATATATTATATAACCTCTCTATACTATATAGGCAGCTTCTTCGATTGTCCGTCCATATGGGTATTTAAAAAACTTATTAATGCTACCAGTACAACGGAATTACATGCTGGAATTGCTGGGTCCAAGTCTTGCCCGGAAAATGGTTAAAAAAAAAAAAAAAAAAAAAAAAAAAATATCTTCAAAACTACAATAGCTACCAGCGAAAAGGGAATACCATTTTGGATCCTCGTAAAATTTCACATAAGAAAAAACTGTAAAAATAATACATAATAATAAAAAAATATTGTTAACTTAATTCTATAGTATATGATTAGACAGGCCCTATTAGAGGACCTTTTATTCGGTTTCTCGATAAAAATAATAGACTTTCCTATTAAATTTTGCTGTTAGGCACACTAGGGGCTCGCAGTCCGGCACGGCGTGAACATAGGGGGGACCGTTTTCATACCCCGAGGGCGAGTGGCGGCAGAACCCCCGCCGAACACCCAGAATACCAAAGAGCGGGGGTTCCGGAGACCTCCCCGGAGGGGGGGAAGTCCTACCCTGTCGTTTCCGGAAGGCCGAGAGACCCCGACTCCTGCCATCCGTGCGGTATACCCTCTGGAGGTATTCTTTAGTTGGTAATATTTAAAAAAAAAAAAAAAAAAACAACAGCAAATTAATAGAAGCTATTTTATCTTAACGAGAAACCAATAAAAGTCTCTAAATAGGCCTTCTAATTATATTACTATAACATCACTCTCCCACACAATCATCTTTTTATTATTATTATTATTTTTACATTTATCTTATGCTGTGAAAATTTTACAAGGGATTCAAAAATGTTATTCTTTTCGCTGTATCAGCTATCATGTTACCCCGTTTTTGAGAAGATTTTTTTTTTTTTTTTTTTTGGTTTTTTGTTTTTTTTTGTTTTGTTTTTTTTTTTTTTTTTTCTCTCTCTCTTTTTCCTATCTTATAGTTTAAACATGTGCATTCTGATCAGCAATTCCAGCAATGTCTATTCCGTATCTTTACTGTAGCATTAATAGTTTTTCAGATACATATGACGGACAATCGAAAAGCTGACTACATATATATAATACTACTCACTCACTCACTACTACTCTCATCACACTCACACTCAATATCCTATATATATATATATAATATATATATAGATATATATAACTATATACCTCACTCTCCATACTATATATGATACTATACCTACTATATATATACACTACTCACGGATATATATATATATATATATATTATTATACTACTCACTCACTCACTCACTCACTCACTCACACACTCACTCACTCACTCACACATAATACTAATATATAATATATATATTATATATATATATATATATATATATATATATATTAGATATAATATATATACTATACTTATATATATATATATATATATAATAATATATATATATCATTATATCATATATATATAATATACCCTCTCACTCTCACTCATCACCTACTATATATAACTATCGAATACTAATTATATATAATTATATATATAGATTATATATATATATAGTATATATATACCTACTCCATACTACCTACTCATCACCATCTAACTCACCTGCACTCATACCTTCAAACGTGCTCCGATATAGCATCGTCTACACTCAATCTTGATCGTATTTATATCAATAACTACTCACATCACTACCTCACTACTCACTCACTCACCCTATATATATAGTATATATATATTATATATATATATATAATATATATTATATATATATATATATATACCCCTCACTCACTCACTCACTACCATAGAGATTAACCCTCATATATATATATATATATATATATATAAGATAAATAATATCAATATATATATATATATAAAAATATAATATACCTCACTCACTCACTCACTCACTCACTCTTACTCATCACACTCACACCTATATATATATAATATATATATATATATAATACTATAGCTATATATATATATATATATACTATATATATCAATTACTCACTCACCTATATATATATAGCTTAATAATATATACCTCACTCTCACTCACCCTATATTATATATATAATATATATTATATATACTATATACTATATATATATAACCCCACCTCCACTCCCTATATATATATAATATATAATATAATATACTATCCTCCCCTATCATATATATATATAATATAATATATATATATCGCTTATTTAAATTAAACTTCGAAATTTGTATAATTTACATTAGAATGTATCTGAGATGTTGGAGGTGGGAGGTGGAAATGGGGGAGGGAAAGGAAAGTGGGAGACTTCGAATTAGGGGATAAATGAGAAATAAATCCCTTATTTTTTAGAAATTAACCATAATTTTTCTTGTATTTTTTTTATAATCCCCATCCCCTAAAATATCTTTGCCTAAAATCCTCCAAAAACCCGCGACAAGCCCACCACACTCGCGGCCCATCCCCCCGATAACCCTACCGACTCAACCCCATACCCCCTAATTTTCCATAAATATTCAGAACTCTGGCTTGGTTTTGCAGGCTTGTAACTCGGACGGAATCCCCCCCCCCCCATCGAATTTGGGAGAATTACGGGAACTTCCCCAATTGGGGTTGATCCCGCCTGGAGAAAAGTACCTCCCCTCCGCCGGTCCCCACAGCTTCCATTTTAATAGAAGTTTCTTCATATGCAGAAACTTTATCGTCAGTTCTATATTAGTTATATAGGAAGCCTGATATATTATATATATATATTATATTATATATATATATTATATATATATTTATATTTCCTCCTGACTTTTTTTATAAGAGTTTGGAGGAGGTTAAATGAAAGCCAATGTTCCGCAACGGTTTTCTTTATTCACATCTATCAGACTGTCTAACTACACTCCACGCCTTTTAAAACAAGAAAAGAAACAAAAAAAAATTGTGGAGTTAAAAAAAATTAACACAAAAGACAATATGTTCTTAAAATTCATCATAGTAATTAGTTAAAAAAAATTAAGGTGAAAATAAAAAAAAATTAATCAGTCCAAAAAAAATGAAAAAAATTAAAATTTATAAACCTTCAAAATAAAAATTACAAAAAAAAAAAAAAAAAATTTTCCCGACGTGCATGTTCTGAATGGAAAAATGCAAATGAAATTTAGAAAGTGTGGATGTTGATGAAAAAAGTTGAAAAAAAATATGTTTAAAACTATCGAACCGTCCCTCTTCCGAATTTAAAACATACAATCAGTAGTTCCAAAAAAATGAAAAAAAATAAAATTTACAAACCTTCAAAATAGAATTACAAAAAAAAATTTTTTTCCCGACGTGCATGTTTTAAATGGAAAAATGCAAAAGAAATTTAGAAAGTGTGGATGTTAATGAAATTGAAAAGTGTATTGCCTAGAAATACGATTAAAATTTGCTTAAAACTACCAGACAGTTTCTCTTCAAATTTTAACATGCAGCGTTTAAGCATATGTTTGCTTTTAATTTTTTCCGGTAAGAACCATTAAAAAAATTGAAAGAAACGTTTAAAAGTTAACGGACCTTCTTTTTTTTTTTAATTTAATAACAAAATTTTAGACATTACAAATAAATATATTTAAATAAACATATTTAAATTTTTTTAAATTATATATATATATATATATATATATATTAACATATATATATATATATATACCCTTCTTACTGCTAACTACTGCTGCTATATATATATATATATATATACGTTATATATATATATATATATAATGCCAAAAAAAATAACTAAATCATGAATAGAAACAAAGAAATTTAGCGTTAAAACAAGTATGTATTTCACAACTGTCCTAAGCGTTGCCGACCTTAAATAAAAGAGTTTAGCACTCAAACAAATATATATTTCACTCTGTCCTAAGCATTACCGAACGTATGATGCTTAAAAATTATAAGATGGATAAACGGGAGAAAATTTTCAATGCTTCTCCAGCTCCATCTTCTTTATTTCCCAAACTATCGTCCACTTTATTTATTGTTGAATCAGTTCCTTTATACCTAATATATCTCAACATTTCCTTCTACTTTCTATTTTCTTTTTTTTCTTTTTTTCCTGTAATCAATAATATCAAAAGAACTCATGACCATTTTTTTCTCAGTTCGTTGGTCAATAAGAAACAATTGCTCTTCCTTAGGCACTTTTCAGGATTTTCCACAATTGCAGAAAAATCTTTGCATTTGCAGGCTGCAATATCGAAACTTTTTTTTGCATTTTCTTGGGTAAATTAAATTTTAATTTATACTTGTTATCATTTTTTCGCCCTTTACATGGTTTTAAAAGATTTCTGTACTTCTCATAATAGTCTCTAAATAATTTCATAAACTGATTATGCGATACTATAGGAATAAAAGCTCTATTCCATAACTCGGTCAGCTTTAAAGAAATGATCTAACCTATTTCACCCAGTGTTTTAATTTCAGAGGCATGTCTTAACCACAAGAAAAACTTCATTATGTCTTCATAAGTAGGTTGTCTTTTAGCTGTCTTGGGGCACCACAAACAATACAACTCACAGTTTTTCTAGTCTTTAAAACTGATGAAGTTGACAGCGTAGACGCCATATTTTAGGCCGTAAAGATTCAGACGATGGTCGTCTAAGATTATCATAAATCAAATAAACAATTAAACAATAAAACACGTGCTACCGATACTAACGCTCGACCCACAATAAATGAAACAAGCAGGCAATTAGTTATGCATGCGTATAAGAAATTTGCGAAACAGTGGTGTGGGAGTTAAAAGTGTTTCGTGTATTATGAAAATATTAAAGAATTATAAATGGAAATTGTTGAAGAATAGTACAAATTTATACAATTTTTGTGGTTACATGTATGAACTAAAACATTCATTTTACGTACTATTACCCCCAGTGGCAGCTATAATTCCTGTCATGGTATTAGAAAATTGTTGCAGATATTTTCAAACCATTAATCCAACCCTCTTGGGGCACCTGTAATATTTGTCGTACATTTCCCAAATTTTAAGGGTAAAGCATACATATCAAAAGGCAACTTTTCCGTACTATTAGGATTCGAAAAAAAATATATAACTTTTTTCGTTCCACCCTAATATTTATGCACCCGTTTCCCCAAGCTACAGTATAAACCACCCTCGGAAAAATTGTATTAATTCATCACTGATAATCATTGCTTTAAAAAGACCAATAATAATGATTTATTTGAGCTATATTTGTTTATTTTCCCCCTTTCTTTACCAAAATAATTCTATTACGTGAAATTAAAAATCATTTAAAATTATTATAATCAAATAAAATGGAAAATGGGTAAGCTAACTATATATATATATATATATATATATATATATAACAACTACTATATATATATATATATATATATATATATATATATACTCTATATCTGCTATACTTACTAATATATATATATATATATATATATATATATATATGGTGAAACTATATATTACCCGCATCTTATCTCGAAAACTAAGATAGGTACAAAGAAAACTGATAACATATATGGAATCAGCGTATGATTTGTATGGAAAATGAAAAAAAAATTTTAATTTTTTTTTTTTATTTTATATCTCCAAAACTAAGATAGGTACAAGAAAACTAAGACGAAGTGATAACTGAGTGTGAAGAAATTAAAAAAATGGAAAATTGTTTTTTTTTTTTTAACTAAAAAGAAATACCCCAGGGTAAACCGTACAAAGATGCAAAGAATCGGGGTCTCTCAGCCTCCCGGGGGACGACAGAGTCGTCCCCCTCATCAGCCCCCTAAAAAAATTCACATGCTGATTCCAAATATGTTATTGATAAACAAAATTCTTCTTTTTATCATACACATTTCACACGCTGATTCCATATATGTTATTGGTTTTCTTCTGTTAAAAAAGACATAAAAAATAAAAAAAAAAATAATTTTTTTCATTTTCCGTACAAATTTCTTACGCTGATTCCTTATATGTTATCAGTTTCTTATTACCCTATCTTAGTTTTTGAGATATGATGCGGGTAACTTCTTTGGTTTGCATATACCGTATATATATACCTATATATATAACCTGCTATATATATATTTATATTAACTATATATATTCTTTCTTAACTTGTATGTATATATATATTATATATACATTTTTTTCTGTATATATATATATATATAGAGAGAGAGAGAGAGAGAGAGAGAGAGAGAGAGAGAGAGAGAGAGCGTATTTAGGAATGATGATCGCAAATGGATATAAATTATTATAGAAGCTTTTAGAAAAATTGCAAGTAAATAAGAAGAGTCGGTATTTTATCTATAAGTAAGATTTTTTATTAATATATTAAAACACATATTTGTATTTCTTTTTCGAAAAACCTCATCAGGTGCAGTTCTTTGTAAGACTAAAATTAAATTTAATATTAACAATAAAAACTCGTACAAAAAATCAAATAAATTCCAATATAAATCTAGAAAATATAAAACATGAAAGATTTAAAAAACTGAAATAGAAATTTCTTTAAAAGTATATTGTTGGCCAAATTTAATATTGGTCTTCTTGCACCTGATGGTTTTCCAAGCCTTGCCCAGCAAAAAAGCACTGTCTACCATTCCACAGTACAATGCTAGCCATGTAACTTTAACATATCTTAGTAGTATATATATATATATAGCAACCATCTTATATATATATATGCTATATAATCTGCTCTTAATATATATATATATGTAACATATATATATATATCTTTCTACTTATATATATACAGAGAGAGAGAGAGAGAGAGAGAGAGAGAGAGAGGAGCGAGAGGAGAGAGAGGGAGAGAGTGAAGTACGAATGGAGATGGAAACTCTAAATTATTAGGCTACTATGACTGATGGTCATTTGAATTAAAGGAAATTTTTAAATCCTTTTAAGCCTTGTTATCATTCTAACGTTTCAAGATTATATATATATATATATATATATATATATATATATATGCTCTCTTAGCCATATGTATATGGCATAGTATGTAATAACCAGCCAGCCCAGCCAGTAGCCAGCCAACTTAACAATAATAGCAGCAGCAACCAATAGCCAGCCAGCATATGCTCTTCTTTCTTTGCCTATAATATAATATGTAGCAACAACCTTATATATATATATATATATATATGTAATAATATCTATAATAATAACACAACAGCATAATAACAATAATAATATATATATATACAAAAATCTATATATATATATATGTTGTAGCCTTAATAATAATAATATGTATATATATAATATATAACAACTCACACTTTTTTTTATTTGTATATATGTATATATATATATAACTTATATATGTAA
>JABUQX010096151.1:17500-22500 GCA_015478945.1 Trachelipus rathkii | reverse complement strand
TTTAAAAGGAAATAACTGTGCTGTTAGTCAAATCCTAAAATGTAAGTCCCTATGATTGGTACAAAATAGGTGGTACCTATGATTGGTACCATATATCTGTGGCTATTTTAATTTATATTTTTATGACAAAGTAAAGTATGATGTTCTGGAGATTGACAATAGTGACAGGTTTTTGTGTTATGACATTCACTTGTTGTGTGGTTGTCAACTTAATACATCCTGCATTTTACTAGATGACGCACATAATCTCAAGGATAAAATAGTTGACAACCAAAATCACCTACTAAAACACAAATTTGATGTCATATTTAAAAATAGTTTATGGTGTTCTTCTTCCAATCCTGAAACCATAAAAAAATTATCAAAATACAATTTAAAATATGAAGAAAAAATACTCCTTGGTTATGGTCTTCCCTTCGCCCTCTAGAAAAGTGAAAATTACCTACAAATCTATAGCAATTTTAACATTGGAAAAAATTAAATAAAAACAATGACGTCAATATAGATATTCTAAAAGGCATATTATTAAACAACTTAATAATCAAAAATCATAAAGACAATCTCCCCTCCATTTTTTACCAAGCCCTCACCTTCCTCCAAAAAAACAAAAAAACAGTTATTGCTCGCAGTGATAAGGGTAATAATATCATAATACTAGATCACAATGACTACATAACAAAATGAAATCATGTCCTAAATGACAATCTGTTCCCCTCACAAAAAAATAAAAAATCTTTCGATACATTCAATAGCCATCTAATAAATATCAAACAATATCCAGATATTCACCCAAAACAAAAACAAAAAAAACAAAAAAAAAACAAACACAATATGACAAACCTTTGGTCAATTTTACGGTAATACAAATATATATAAAAAAACCAATACCCCCTTTATGCCCATAATATCAAACACACTGGCAACATTTAACAAATTATCCTCTTAGCTGTCAACACCCCCCAAACCCTTTATAGGAGAAAAATCTCTCCTCCCATATTAAAAACACTTGCGACTTCATACACAGAAATCATTCATAAACCCCCCACCATTAAATCCTAAAGTTTTCGCTGTTATCGATATTTAACCTCCGTCCTAGTCCCCTACACTCTACAACTCCTGAAAACTAATAAACTTTTAATCGCATCAAACTTACCCAACCCGTTCCCCCTCATCAAAGATCTAATTGCTTCTCACTCTCAACCACAGAACTATTTCACTTCAATAACCAATTCTATAAACAAACACAAGTCTATCAATCGCTCACCCCTTCCCCCACTCTCGCTAACCTCTTTATGGAGTTAATCGAACATTACCATATATTACCTAACCCCCTCCTAACCCATTGACATAGGCTTACGATATATGACGACGTATTCGTGCCATCCCTCACCACACAAATTCACCACATCCCACTCTAATAAACAATAGAACATCCCCTCCATATTTTTTACTACCAATTACCCCATAATTCAACAATACCATGTTTTAGAAGCATTACTTTCCTGAAAGACTCTCTCAAATAAAAATACTCAGTAACAGAAAACTACCTCCCTCAACCTACTTAACCCACTTGGAATTCGCCCATAACAAAAACACCAAAAAATAGCTTACCCCCAATTCCATACCTAAGACCCTCCGCATAGTTCACACCACCCATCTTATTTTACCCGAAAACACCCAATATCTCTGCTCAACATTCACAAAAACTCAAATACAACCCCCATAATAAATTCGCCTAAAAAATCCTAACAAAAATACTAACCAAGCCCAACATGTTAAACAACATAATTTCACTCCCAAAACTTTCCTCCCTTTGCCTATGCAACTTAACCTAACATTAAACAACATATTCCAAAATCCATATCCATTACCCAAAACAATACTTTTTCCCTCAAACACACCCTCCAACCCCTTAATACCAAATCCCCCAAGAACAATGCATCTACCAAATCTCTTGCTACAACTGTCCTTCCATATACATAGGCAAAACAAACGCCCTGGCAAGCCGCTTATGTCAGCACAGAACCGACCTTATCAACAATAACATTAATTCATCTCTTACCCAACACCTCACCCTTTCCCAACGCAGAATAAATATAAACAACACAACCATCTTAAAAATATAAACAATACACGAAAATAGAAAAATAACAGAATCTTTATATATTCACAATACCAAAAACTTAAATAAAATATCCGATCTCAAATTAGACTATATCCAAAACTCGATGCTGTTATCCTCCAAATACTTCACCGATTTAAATAACCAAAAAAAAACCAACCAACTAATCTCACAAATTCTTCAAATTGGTCTGTGGAGGAAGTTCTTTCTTTTACTTGAATAAGGTCTAAAGATCATCTTAGACGAAAGCTTGTGTCACGTAATAACTAAAAGTAATGTTTTGCATCGATTAAAGCCCAGGTTTTAGCTTTAATTAAGCCATTCCCCGTTTTAATTCCTCTAAGTGCTTTTAAAAAACCATCTATTTCACTTATTCTAAGTTTAGTTCTATATATATATATAGTATATAATATATATATATATATATATATATATATATAATATATAATATAATAATATATATTAAATATATATATATATATAGATATTAATTAGTATATATATATAAATTTTATATATATATTTATATTTAAGTATAATATATATATATTTATATATATAATTATATTATATAATATATATAAATATATATATTATATATAATATATATATAATATATAAATATATATATATAGGAAGCTTATGACATTATAGTGATATATGTGTTGTGTAGGCTTCTGATGGAATCAAAAGTATGTATGACGATAATGAAGCGTGTGTAGGAATAAATGGTTGTCAATGGATTGGTGTAGGATTAATAGCGGAGTGAGCAGGTGTGTTATGTCTCCTTGGTTATTCAATGTGTATATGGATGGGTTATGAAAGAAGGTTCGAGGTGGGATGAGGAAATGGGTTAGAATGATGGAGAATGGAGAGGAGTGAGGGTGCCCTACCTAATAGCGGATATTTGCGTTCTGTGTGGCGAAGCTTGAAGAGAGTTTGAGAGGATGGTAGAGAGAATTTGGCAGGTATGTAAAAGGAGGGGTTGAATAAACGAGGATAAGAGTAAGGTTATGGTTGTGAGTGAGGACAGTCCTCAGTGGAAGTTATGTTAGATGATGAGCAGCTGAGCAAGTGTTCTTGAGGTTAAATATTTAGGTATGCTGTGAATGAGAAGACGAGTTTGAAATTACAGAGTGTAGTAGAAAGTTTGAATGGCAGGGAGGTTGCTGGTGCAATTAAATCGCTGTGAATGTTAAGGGACTAAGTCTTGAGTTGCCTAGAGTCTTACACAAGGGTATGTTGTTACCTGTGTTTTGTATAGTAGTGAGACTATGGTCTGAATAAGAAGTATTAGATCTAAAGTTCAAGTGTTCAATGGACCAATCTAGGGCATGCTAGGTGGAAAAGAATTAATAAAAGAGGAATGAACTAATTAGAGAGATGTGGTGGTGTGAAGAAAGGCTAAATGAGGAGAATAAATGAAAGTATGTTGAGAGGTCTTGGTCATGTGGAAAGGATGAATGGATAGCCGGTTGGTTAAGGCGATGTATAGGCGAGTGTGTTGGAACCGACCGGCTCGGAGACCGAAGAGAAAGGGATTGAGTCGGCTGAACGATGTCTGAAGATAAAATCGTGAGTTTGGCCAGAGCGAGAATAAGGTGCACGGATAGGAGAGAATGCGGTTTGTATGGGCATGGTTGTGGCCCACTGGGCCAAGGGATGAACCCTTACATTGACCATTTACCATAGTGAGGGTCCGTCCCGCGCGGTCCCATGATGCTCTAGGTGATTTTCTGTCTGTGGACGAGCCTCACTAATAATGGTAAGAGGGCGTAAGCTGGCTTTCTTTTCGACGTTGGTCATGTTCTCCTACTGCTGTTTCTTTTCCGATGCTTGTACAGCACCTACCCCAATCTTGGGCAAAGAGGAAGGAAGAAGAAAGAAAAAATATATATATTATATATATATATATATATTATATATATAGTATATATATATATATATATATATATATATATATATATATATATATATATATATATATATATATATAATATATTTATATTTAATTATTTATATATATATATTTATATATAAATATATATATATATATAATATATATAATAATATATATATTATATATATATATATATATATTATATATATATATATACTATATATATATACATATATATATATATAAATATATTCATATATAAATCCGGCAACTTTTGGATTCGAATCCGAATCCGTGTTGTGAAATGTTCGAATCCGAATCGAATCCGAATTCCATTACCTCCGGATCGAATCGAATCCGAATCCGTGTGTTGAAATGCTCGATCCGAATCCGAATCCGAATCCATGTAAAAAGCTTGAATCCGAATCCGAATCCAGATTCGAATCCGAATCCGGATTCGAATCCTTTCCAATGATTTTTTACAAAATTAAATACAACCAACCAAAATATTACATCTTCTTTTCAAATATTTATGGGAAATATAAAAAAAATTGTTTTTTCATTTTAATTTATTTTACTTCTTATTTTCATATTTATTTCCACGTTAATTAAATAATTTCTATTAATATATTAATATATAAATTATATATAATATATAATATATTATATATATATATATATATATTATATATATAATTAATATATATATATAATATAGTTATATATTATATATATATAATATATCATATATATATAATTTTATAGTAATATATATATATAATATATATATATATATATATATATATATATATAAATATATAATATATATATATATATATATAATAATAATATAATATATATATATAATCATATATATATATATATATATACTATATTATTATATATATGGGCGTCGTCAGGGGGACGCAGGGGGGCAGCTGCCCCCCCTAGAAGTGTTTATTTTTTGCGATGCAGAGA
>JABUQX010096151.1:10000-15000 GCA_015478945.1 Trachelipus rathkii | reverse complement strand
TTTTTTTTTATATATCCCATAAATATTTGAAAAGAAATATGTCATATTTTGGTTGGTTGTATTTAATTTTGTAAAAAATCATTGGAAGGATTCGAATCCGGATTCGGATTCGAATCCGGATTCGGATTCGGATTCGGATTCAAGCTTTTTACATGGATTCGGATTCGAGAATTTCCACACACACGGATTCGGATTCGGATCGAATCCGGAGGTGATGGATTCGCGCATTCGGACCGGATTCGACATTTCCCACACACACGATTCGGATTCGAATCCAAAAGTTGCCGGATTCGCCCATCACTGATATATATAAATATATATATATATATATATATATATATATAGTATCTATATATAGTATATATATATTATATATATATATATATAATATTATATTATTTTATATATATATATATATATATATATATATCCTAAATAACAAATAAAAAAAAAATATAATTAATATACATACATATAATATATATATATATATATATAATTATATATATATATATATATATATAATATATATATATATATATATATATATAACATATATATATTTCTTTCTTTCTTCTCACCTTCCTCTTTGCCCCAAGGTTGGGGGTAAGGTGCTGTACAAGCTTCGGAAAAGAAAAGCAGTAGGGAGAACATGACAAACGTCGAAAAGAAAGCCCAACCTTACCGCCCCCTCTTTACCATTAATTAGTGAGAGCTCGGCACAGACAGAAAATCCACCCGTAGAGATGATGGGAACCGCGACGGGACCTCACTATGGTAAATACTGTCAATTAAGGGTCATCCCCTGCCCAGGTGCGCCACAACCATGCCCCCATACAAAACCCCGCCATTCTCTCTTTATGCACCTTTATTCTCGCTCTGCAAAACTCACATTTCTCTCCTTCCAACATTCGTTAACCGACTCAATCCACTTTCTCTTCGGTCTCCCAGCCGCGGTTCCCAAACACACTCTCCACTAACATCCGCCTTAACCAAACCGCTATCATTCATCCTTCCACAGACCAAACATCTCAACATACTTTCATTATTTCTCATTTACCCTTTCTTCACACCATACAACTCTAATATTCGATTCTCAGTTTTATTAATTCTTTTCACACCTAGCATGCCCTAAGCATTGTCATCTGAAACACATTGAACTTTAGACTATAAACTTCTTATTCAGACCATAGTCCACTTACCATCACAATAAACACAGTTAAACCAACATACCTTATGTAAACTCTAGCCACTCAAAGATTAGTCCCTTTTACATTCACCAACGATTTAATGCACCAGCAGCCTTCCTGCCATTCACAACTTCCTACCTTACACTCTGCATCATCCGTTCCCTTCGTCATTCAACACATACCCTAAATATTTAAAACTCAGACACTTGTTCCAGTGCCTCATCATCTAAACATAACTTCACACTGAAGACTGTCCTCTCACAAGCATAACCTTACTCTTATCTACGTTTACTTTCAAACCTCTCCTTTTACATAGCCTGCCAAATCTCTCTACCAAATCCTCTCAACCTCTTCAGATTCGCCACACAGAACCCAAATCATCCGCATAAATAGGTAGGGCACCCTCCACTCCTCTCCATCCTCCATCATTCTAAACACCATTTCCTGCCATCCCACCTCGAATTCTTCATAAACCCATCCATATAACATTGAATAACCAAGGAGACATAAACACAACCTGCCTCACTCCGCTATAATATTAAACCAATCACCATGACACCATTTATTCTTACCACGCTTCACTATCGTCAACATACTTTGAATTCCATTCAGAAGCTACCACCAAACCATATATCACTAATACCTGCCATTAAGCTTCCCTATGTATAATAGATATAAATATTATATATATAATATAATATATATATATAATATTATATAATATATATATATTATATATATATTATATATATAATATATAATATATAATATAAATATATATATAAATAGATATAAATATATGATATATATATATTATATATATATATATATATTATATATAATATATAGATATATATATATAATATATATATATATATATAATATATATATATATATATATATATATGAGACACTTAAATTTAAGAATGAACGTGAAAAGATCGTTTTTTAAAAGGCGCTTAGAGCGAATTAAAAACGGGGAAGTAATCTAAAAAAGCTAAAACCGGCTTAAATCGATGCAAAACATTACGTTATTATTTTGTGAACAAAGCTTGCGTCTAAGATGATCTTAGACCTTATTCAAGTAAAAAGAACAGAACTTCCTCCACAGACCAATTGAAGAATTTGTGAGATTACGTGCGTTGGTTTTTTTGTTATTTAAATCGAAGTGAAGTATTTGGAGGATAAACAGCATCGAGTTTTGATATAGTCTAATTTGAATCGGAAGATTTTATTTAAGTTTTGTATGTGAATATAATAAAGATTTGTTATTTTTCTATTTTCGTGATTGTTTAATGTTTAGATGGTTGTGTTGTTTAGTATTTATTCTGCGTTGGGAAAGGGTGAGGTTTGGGAAGAGAGAATTAATGTTATGGTGATAAGTTCGTCTGTGCTACAAAGCGCTTGCCAGGGCGTTTGTTTTGCCTATGTATATGAAGGACATGTAGCAAGAGATTGGTAGCATGCATTGTTCTGTGGGGCATTGTATTAAGGGTTGAGGCGTGTGGTTGAGGGAAAAAGTATTGTTTTGGCGGTAAGGATATGGATTTTGAAATGTTGTTTAATGTTTATGGTTAAGTTCATAGGCAAAGGAGAAAAGTTTGGCGATATTAGTGTCTACATGTTGGCTTGGTAGTATTTTGTTTGCATTTTATAGCCGAATTTATTATGGAGCGTTGTATTGAGTTTTGTGAATGTTGAGCAGACAAATATTGTAGTTCGTTAAATAAGATGGATGGTCTGACTATGCGGAGGCTCTTAGTATAGAATGGTAGCTATTTTTGTGTTTTGTATGGGCAGAATACCAGGTATTGTAAGTAGCGTTAGACGTAGGTTTTCTGTATACTTGAGTAGTTTATTTAGGGAGTCTTTCCAGGAAAGTAATGCTCTAAATGGTATGTTGAATTATGGGGTAATTGGTAGGTAAAAAAGATGAGGGATTATTATATTGTATTAGAGTGAGAGTGGCTGAAATTTGTTTGAGGATGCCACGAATACTCGTCATCGTATCGGTAAGCCATATCAATGGTTAGGAGGGTTAGTAATATATGTAAATCATTAACTCATGAAGAGTGTTAGCAGAGTGGAAGGAGTAGCCCATGATAAACCTGTGTTGTTTATTAGAATTGTTATTGGAAAGTGAAATAGTTTGTTCGAGAGTGAAGCATAATCTTTGATGAGGGGAACGATGTAAGTTGATGCATTAATTATATATTTTCAAGAGTTGTAGATGTAGGGCTAGACGGAGGTAAATATCGACACAGCGCCAAAACTAGGAGTTTATGTGGGGGTTTATGGAATGATTCTTTTGTATAAGTCGCAAGTGTTTTAATATGGGAGGAGAAGATTTTTCTATAAAGGGTTGGAGGGGTTGAACAAGCTAAGAGGATTAATTTGGAAATGTTGCAGTTGATGTTTGATATTATGGGGCATAAAGGGGTTTGTTTTTATATATATTTGGTATTTCCGAAAATTGACAATAGGTTTGTCATATGTGCTTTGTTGTTTTTTTTTGGTTTTTTTTTTGTTTTGTTTTTGTGAATTCTGGATATTGTTGCATATTTATTAGAGGCTATTGAATGTATCAAAAGATTTTTATTTTTTTGTGAGGGAAACACGGTATTATGTCATTTAGGACATGATTCATTTTGTTATTATCATTGTATGATCTATATTATGATATTATTACCCTTATCACTGCGAGCCAAGAACGTTTTTTTTTGTTTGGAGGAAGTTGAGGCTTGGAAAAAATGGAGAGCATAATCAATTATGATTTTGGAATTATTTTCGCTGGTTTGTTATTTCAGAATCTCTTTTTTCCTTCGTTTTATTTAATTGTTTCCAATGTTTTATTTTTAACGATTTCTAGGTGAATTTATTTTAATAGAGTGAAGGAATCAATATCCAAGGATATTTTTTCCTATGTATTGTAAATACTGTTTATAATTTTTTTATGGTTTCAGGATTGAAGAAGAAACACATAAAACTATTTTAAATATGACATCCAAATTTGTGTTTAGTAGCGTTGATTTGGTTGTCAATATTTTATCCTTGAGATTATGTGCGTTCATAGGAAAATGCAAGGATGGTATAAGTTGACAACCACACAAACAAACGGTGAATGTCAGTACACAAAAACTTCACTATTGTCAACTCCAGACATCATACTTACTTTGTCATAAAAAATAAATTAAATTACCACAGATATATGGTACCAATCAGAGTACCACTATTTTTTACCATCATAGGACTTACATTTTAGGATTTGACTAAACAGCACAGTTATTTCCTTTTAAATTTGTAATTAACTCCCAGCTAGTAATTGCCCTAATGGTCATTTGATATCTATTAAAAAAGTGAAAAGTACCAACTGAATGTAGGTGCGTCAAATATGTACATTTACAATTTTTTTTCGTTCTTGGCTTTTAAATACCATTTGAGTCTTGAGTTAATTTTAAGCTAGAATTAAAATTAGTTTAAGTTCATTTTTGTTGGTCATGTTCATTTTTTTTACCAAACATAGTCATCATTATGCAGTCTGATAGTTTTTTAATTACAGGCTTCTGCTTCTAGTGCCAGGCTTCTCTGTGTATCGAACGTTAGATACCGACATCATATGTTTCTTAGTAATTTACCAGTTCTGTCTGTGTTATTGAACGTAGAAACTGACTTTATATGTTTATTATTTTTACATCAGGGCTTCTGCCTTGGTATCGAGCCATTGAACCCTTATTTGATTTAGGTATTTTTGCAGTCTTCTTCTGTGGTATCGATCTTAGATACTGACTTTATATGCTTTATTATTACACC
>JABUQX010096150.1:5000-19888 GCA_015478945.1 Trachelipus rathkii | reverse complement strand
GAGAGAGAGAGAGGAGGAAGAGAGTATAGAGAGAGAGAAGAGATAGTAGTGAACATGAGAGAGAGAAGAGAGAGATAGAGAGAGTGAGATGAAGAGAGAGAGAGAGAGGAGAGTAATGACGTAAGAGTAGAGAGATAGAGTATGAGATTATTTTTACCAACAATGAATTAAAAAAAGTTTAATAGCTAATACTTATTAAATATATATATTATATATAATAATATAAATATTAATATATTATATTTACCTTTTTATCAGAGTTCATTATAGTACTAATAAGAATATTTGATATATTATGTTCCTTAGTATCCTCAATTATCGGAAAATATTAATATTATTAATCAATATATATATTAATATATTATAATATATTATTTATATATAAATATATTAAATATTTTATATATAAATATATATATATATATATAAAGTTAATATATATATTATATTAATAATATATACTATATATATATATATATATATATAATTAAATATTATAATTTTATAATATATATATATATAACTATATACTATATTAATTATATATATATATATATATATATATATTTTTTTATATTATTATATTATTAATAATATATATAAATAATTATTAAATATATATAAATGAATATAATAATATATTATATTATTATAATTTAATAATATTATATATTATAATAATATATATTTTAAGTGGTAATATATATTAATATAATAATATATATATATAATATATATATATATTAATATTAATATATATATATTATATATATATTATATAATTATATAATATACAATAATATAATATATATTATATATATATATATATATATAATATATATATATATATATATATATATATATAATTATATAATATAATATAGTATATATATATATATATTATGGTAATTGTTACCAGAGGGTTGTCACCCCCGATTTTTATGAAAATCACCAGGATAATACTTAAATAAAAATAATAATGAAAATAGTGGAAAACGAAAATTGTCGTCCCCCTCCTTTAGGAAAATAAGTTTTACAGCCTCCTCAAGTTTGTTAAACAATCCCATTAGCTTTTCAATATTAATCGATCCGGTAGGTCTCATTTCAGGCCCCCTCTAAGTCAGGTTATGATAGTTTTTTTAGGTATACCAAGAGAAAAATCTATGTGATTAACAAATCTATCATAACCTGAAACTAGGATGGCCCTAAAACGAGCACGAGCCCGCACTAATTTTTATTATAGAGAAAGTCTATGAAAATTTTAACTTTCAGAGCTGTAAATTTTTTTCTTCTAAGAGAAGCTGTGCCGATTTTCCGTTTCCTGTTCTTCATTAGTTATTTTTAGAGTATATCCTGTGATTTCAAGAAAAAAATTTTTTGTTTTTTTTTTTTAATAAAAATTCCTATGGGGTTTTTACACTTTGAGAGGCTCGTAACTTTTTTTCTAAGGAGAGCGACGATTTTCGTTTTTCCATACTTCTTTAATTATTGATTTTTTTAGGTATATCCTTGTGAATTTTCAATAAAATCGGGGTGACAAGCCTCCTGGGTACCAATTACCATATATATATATAATATATATATATATATTTATATATATGATATATATATATATATATATATATATATATATTATATATAATATTATATTATATATCATATATTAATACATATATTATATATTATTTATATATTATTATATATATATATAGTATAATATTTATCATTTTTATTGAAAATATTTACCAGAATATTGATTATACATCAGTTGATGTGATTCTTAAAATAATGGATAAATAAATAAATAACAAATTATTTAATTTTAAAGTATAATTAAAATCGAGACCGACTCTATATAAGAATAAAATGGAGAACAACTGAAAGCAGATTCTATCGAGAGCCAAAAAAGGCTAAAGGACCAGACAACGATGCAAGAAAACCCTTGAATGCAAAACCAAACACACAACACACACAGCGCACAAACAAACACACACTATACACCACACACACACACACATACTACGCACACCACAGCACATACAACACACACCAACCACGCACCACACATACACACACAACCTACACACAAATAAAATAGGAAAATAATAATAATAATAATATAATAATAATAATAATAATAATAATAATAATAATAATAATAATAATAATAATAATAATAATAATAATAATAATAATAATAATAATAATAATAATAATAATAATAATATTAAACAAAAACAATAATAATTAGATTAAGATTAGTAATATATTAAAAAAAGAAAATACATAAAAAATATAATAAAAATAATAAAAAGAATAAAATAATAATAATAATAATATATAATGCAAAAACAAAAAAAAAATTTATTACGAAATTAGATTAAAAAAAAAAAAAAGGGGAGGGGAGTTATAATATTCAATTCAAGGAGCCCTGATATTCTGTATGAGGTTTCGGAATCTAGGTATCTTAAATAAAATATTATTAGTTAAGTTGTCCAGCTCAGCTGAAGATTTACAAATATTATAATTCACAACAATGTTTAGCAAATGACTCAGCTAATCTCCTGTCAAAAGAGCAATTCTCAGTTCCCAAAGACCTAACACCAGGAATATCAATACTGTCGTTAAAAGTAATTTGATGCTTAAATAAGGCATTTTCATTGCTCCCCATCCTGAGACTGTAAGAATGCTGATAGAGTCGTCTCTTAAAATTAAACAGTTTCACCAATGTACGCAATATAGCTATTGTTGCAGAGGATTGAGTAAATAACGGCGGACTCTTGGTTCCTACAATCACCAAAGAACTTTTTTAAAGAATTACTCGGCATTACAAAATTGATTTCAGGAAGAAACGACTTTGTTATGGGACCAACTTCACATGGCAATTTCAACATGTTGCAAGTGTCAAAATTCTTTTTTTCATTATCAAATTTGTAAAAGGACCTTCTTGCGGTTGCCAATGCTTGATCGACAAATAATTGTTTGTAACCCAGGTTTAGGAATATATTAGTCAGGTAATTTATTTCAGAATCCAAATATTTGGGGGAGCAAATTCTATAGGCACATAAGAAAAGACCAGACCATGCTGACTTTTTTGTGTTGTTATTATGTGCAGAAGAAGCATGGACGTATGAATCTGTATGAGTGGGTTTGCGATGTACCCTGAAAAACATATGATTACCAACTTTCCTCACCAAAACATCAAGAAAAGGAAGCTCATTGTCTTTATCCAGTTCATAAGTAAATGTAATGGAGGGTAAAACATCATTAAATGTGGACAGAATATCATATCAAAATATCACACTTAATGATGCCTTCCCCTTCATTAAATTTACTTATGATCTGGAGAAACACAATCAGCTTCCTTTTTTTTATTTGTTGAGGAGGGTTGGTAATCATATATTTTTCAAGGTACATCGCATACCCACTCATATAGATTCATACGACCATGCTTTTTCTGCACATAGCAACAGCACAAAAAAAAGTCAGCGTTAAATAATAATAATAATAATAATAATAATAATAATCAATATAATAATAAGTTCTTAAAATAATTATAATAATAATAATAATAATAATAATAATAATAATAATAATAATAATAATAATAATAATAATAATAATAATAATAATAATAATAATAATAATAATAAATTATGTGAAACATTTGAAAAATTATCCATTGATTAATTAATTATAATCATTATCATAATTTTAGTTTAGCAATGTCCAAGGAAAAATGTAGCCCTAAAGATTCCTTTAGGTCGTGCCATTCTATACCCCTGAGAACCCAATTTTCTCTTCCGGGCATTCATGGCAATTCTTACTGAAGAGGTATTAGAAAATTGATATTGTAACTGTGAAATTTCACTCCATTGGCCTTCATAATTTTTTTATTTCTTTTTTTATTTATTTATTATTTCCTTGAATTTTATAATTTATTTTAACTTTTTGGTATTTTCTTATTAAGTATAATAAGTTTAAACCAAATTGAAGTTTCACTAATTTTTACAAGCAAAATAAGCCCCGCTCTCATCGAAGGGAAGTTGGAGAAAAAAAAAAATATATAAAATTTTTTTCTCTACAATTAATATCACTGAATCAAAGTAATGGAAAAACGATTTCCTGTCCAAAACTAAAAGCGTTTCAGGTACAAACGAACGCACACACACATACGTACTACTTTTAAGAGAAAGTATAAATATACAGCCGACCTTGTGGGTCATTTTTTGTCAAAATTCTTAACCAGCTACTAGTTTTTAGTGGGCTTTAAGGATGTTTCATGTTTTTATATGATATTTGTGTATTATTTTCAATTGCATGTTATTAGTTGAATTAGTAAAGCAAATAGCATAGATGGAATTTTCTCAGATATGCTTTGTTTTTTATTATTTTATTAATAATATCAATTGCTGTTGCCTTCAGAGCTTCAATTTCGTACCGTATTTGTATATCTTTTGTCATGAACGCCTCAAACGCTTGGAAAAATCTAATTTTTGATGTATTGAAACAAATTAAAGGAATTTAGAAAGTTAAATGAAACGGAAAACTTGCCTTAAGTTTTTATATCTTGATTATCGATAGATAATTTTTGCATTTTATTCAAGGCTCTTATTTTCTAATAAATATATCATCAACTACTACTACTACTACTACTACTACTACTACTACTACTACTACTACTACTATTACTACTACTATTACTACTACTACTACTAATACTTCTAATAATAATAATAATAATAATTATAATAATAATAATAATAATAATAATAATAATAATAATAATAATAATAATAATAATAAAAATAATAATAATAATAATAAAATAAAATAATAATAATAATAATAATAATAATAATAATAATAATAATAATAATAATAATAATAATAATAATAATAATAATAATAATAATTCATTGTACAAATTGAAATAAAGATTATACAAAACAAAATTCATTCAATATTTTATCTTCTTTAAAACAAAAATTTCAAAATTACTTTTTATTGGTCTAAATTTAATTGTTATTTTTTTTAACTTTTTTTCATAATTAAAATTTACTCTGTCCTTACTATGCATGATGACGAGTTTTGACCTTGCCATGCATTGTTAGTCTTGCATGGCAATGTTTTTTTTTTAATTTATTTATTTACAGAAAATATATATATAAAAAAAGCTTATATTAATCAATTACATAAAAAAAATAAATAAATCTGTCTTTCGGTTTTAAAAAGATTTTCAAAATTTCATCATGAAAACCAAAAAATACTTTATTTAATTAATGCTAATCACGATTTTGAACAATCTATTTCTATGTTTAAAAGCAAAATTCGAACATTCTCATACTCCTTTAATTTTTTATAATCATTAATATATATATATATATATATATATATATATATATATATTATATCTATATATTTATATAGTATATATATATATATATATATAAAAATTACATATTTATATAGGATTTATACAAATATATATATTATATTATATATATCATATATATATATATCAAAATTAAAAATCCTATTCCTTTCTTCTCCAATGTAATAATAATAATATTAATAATAATAATTAATTAATAATAATAATAATAATAATAAAAATAATAATAATTATTGAATAATATAATTAATAATAATAATATAATAATAATAATAATAATAATAATTAATAATATTAATTAATAACAATGAAATTATGATAATCATATAATTAATAAAAATAATCAATAATAATAATAATAAATAATAATAATAATAATAATAATAATAATAATAATAATAATAATAATAATAATAATAATAATAATAATAATAATAATAATAATAATATAAAAAAATAATTAATATATAATTTATAATAATAATAAATAATAAAATAATAATAAAAATATAAAAAATAATAAAAAATAATTAATAATAAATATAATAATAATAATATAATAAAATAATAATAATAATAATAATAATATAATAATAATAATAATAATAATAATAATAATAATAATATACTACAACTAATACTACTACTACTGCTAATAATAATAATAATAATAATAATAATAATAATAATAATAATAATAATAATAATAATAATAATAATAAATAATAATAACAATAATATAATAATAATAATATTTAATGAAACAGAATTCCTCCATTCTGATTATTCAGTATCTCTCGATGTTGAAAGTCTGTTCACTAACGATCCAGTTAAAGAAACAATAGACATTATATTTAAAGAAGCCTATGAAAACGAAGATAAACCGCCACCTAATATTGAAAAAACTATTTTAAAAAAGCTCTTAACTATCTGTACTACAGAAACCCCTTTTAATTTTAGTAATGAAACCTTTATGCAAAAAGATGGTGTTTCGATGGGATCTCCATTGGGCCCAACGTTCGCCGATTTCTACATGTCTCATATTGAAAACCAAATTATGAATGAAAATAACCCATTTACCCCGCACTCATATTAAGATACGTCGATGACACTTTTGTCATATTTGAAAGTTCAAATCACATAAAAAATTTCATAGAAAAACTTAAACAACTATCCGTCCTAAACTTCACTTATGAAGATGTTAAAAATCAAAAACTGGCATTCCTAGATGTCTTACTTTGTTTTAAAAATGGTAGAGTGGAAAGAGAGGTAAATGTTAAAAGTACAGATAAAAGTGTACAATCAAATTATGATTTCAATATACCCGAAAGGTTAAACTATCAATTATTTATTAAAACCCTAATCCACAGAGCTTATAAAATAATTTCAACGTGGGAACCCTTTAACAAAGAGGTGATAAGAATAACGAAAAACTTAATTAATAATGGTTACCCTCAATTTAAAATAGAAAAAGTTAGTAAAAGAACCATAAATAACTTTTTTACTTTAAATATGAATTCACTTGACATTGAAAGCAAGATAACTTTTCATTTCAAATCATTAAATTTGACAAGCTTCTCTAGAAAAGAGAAAAAAATAAACATAATTGTCAAAGAACATGTTAAGCCGGATAAAAGTGTAAATGTAAGAAGCTACTGCCCACCGAGACGAGTGTTCTCATATTTTAGTACCCGTGGTCATTGTTCGGAGGATTACAGAAGTTATGTTGTGTATCAATTTAATTGCAAAGAAGTAGGATGTAATTCCTCTTATGTGGGATACACAACTAACACCTTAAGAACTCGAATTATGCAACACAGGTATAAACCAAGTAAAATATGGGAGCATTACACGACGGATCACAAATCCCCCCCTATACAATTGAAAGTGCTTGTTTTAAAATCTTATTTCAAGTTGGTAATTTAAACTATCTTCGTAAAGCAGAATTTCTCTTTATTAGAAAATTTAAGCCAGACATCAATGTGAAGTTTAATGAAATGAATGAATGCTTGAATGTTTTTTGAATATTTCAGTGTTTTGCAGGTACACCTAGTATCCATGATAATAGCTGTATTTGCAAAATAATGTAAGTTTTTTTTTTTGAATTTTCATTGAAATTATTTTTTTAAACTTCACAATTAATGTAAAATAATTTAAGATTTTTTATATCTAGAAATTTATTTTTGTAAGCTGCATTTTAAATAATAGTGATCATGCCTGAAGTTTACAGGCGAAATATTAGTACAGTATTAAAGGCTTTAACTTCTTTTTATTCTAGAATAGTCCTTAATAAATTTTCTTCTGAAAATAAAGAATTATTTAGAAGAATAGAAAGAACTTGTAAAAAAAAAAATAAATTATAATAATAATAATAATAATATAATAATAAATAATAAATAATAATAATAATAATAATAATAATAATAACCTTTTTTATTCCAAAAATAAAAATTATAATATATAATAATAATAATAATAATAATAATAATAATAATAATAATAATAATAATAATAATAATAATAATAATAATAATAATAATAATAATAATAATAATAATAATAATAATAATAATAAATCAGACATTAGAACTTTTATCCCTACAAGTGAAGTCAATCATCCATTCCAGTCAATGGATCAAATTTAACCCCTTTATGCACCGATAATTTCATCTAAAAAAAAAAAAGAAAAAAAGAAAAAAAAATGTTTTCAAATTAATAAACTTCAGTTGGGAACAAAACGATAAAAATATGGAAAAAATTTCCTTCTGAATCCTTTGAAGGAAACAAAAAGTTAAAGGTTAAAAAGGGATAAACCTTGAAAGTGAAGAGATTCTCTTCACAATAATGTCACTTGTTGCTGACCTTAAAATTGATTTCAAAAAACCGTCCCTTGGAATCTTGGACTCAAATTCGAAAGGTGAAGGATTTCCCCACTTCTCCCATATATATATATATATATATATATATATATTATATAATATATATATATATATATATTATATATAGAGTTATATATATATATTATATATATATATATATATATATATATATATATATATATATATATATATAATAAGGTGGAGTCTTGGGATTTTCTTCTTATCTATCTCTCTCTCTCTCTCTCTCTCTCTCTCTCTCTCTCTCTCTCTCTCTCTCTCTCTCTTCTCTCTCTCTCTCTCTCTCTCTCTCCAGTTTCTTTCTGCGTGTCGAATCGCTACTTCATTCTTTTTATAATGTCTCTTACAACAGATTGTGCTTTTCTGAACTCTTCAATCGCATAACTTCTCCATTGAGAAAGGTCTCGTGCCACACGCGTTGCTACACAATCTCATCGTTTCTCTGTGCAACTCTATGACCCCGAGACTTAACTGCCATACTCAATCTCACATGTACTTCACTTGTAAAGTATAGGACACAAATAACTTATCTAGTTTCCCAAATACCTTTAACTTCCACACTTTTAAACGCCATGTGACTTTGCATGTCGGCCTTTAAATTGAACCTGGTTCGGAAATTTTTCCTAACTCTGATGGAATTCGTAAGAATCCGGCCTTTGCCTATTAGAGTAGGCAAATATTGGTACAAGTCTAAATGAAGAGGCGTAAATTTATTATCGCGAAAAAGATAAAAATTTTAATAATTTTAAGGGTGAAATGTAGATTATAAAGGGTAACCTAACCTAACTTAACTTAACTTAACTTAACTTAACTTAACTTAACTTAACTTAACTTAACTTAACTTAACTTAACTTAACTTAACCTAACCTAACCTAACCTAACCTAACCTAACCTAACCTAACCTAACCTAACCTAACCTAACCTAACCTAACCTAACCTAACCTAACCTATATTTAAAGTCCTAATTATAGTTGTTGTTTTTTTGCAAGTATGTTCAAAATTGTCTATGTGTTCAACTCAAAACATTGAGATCGTTTAGTAAGCTTTAAAACCTGAAGCGGTGTAATTGTACTTAAAAGTAATACTGTTTTGAACTGTTGTTGTGCGGGGCTGATAATAAAGTAAATTATGTGATTAAAACGAACCTTTATTTGATCCTCCGTGCAACATTACGTCATTTAAGAAATAGTAATAATAAAAACCCAATAGCGATAAAAGATAACAAGCAGTCGCTCTTATAATATATACTATATATATATATATATATATATATATATATATATATATATAGTATATATATATATATATATATATATAATATATATATTATATTATTATATATATATATATATATATACTAACACTTCTGTAATAGTCTCCCAGCTTCCCTCCTACGAGAAGCGGACGATCCCGAGATTGTGACACCACAGCAGGCCGAGCCCATAGATTCGTCAGAATGAGTATATCGAGGTTGAGTCTGATGTTCATTAAGTCTGAACTGTTTAGTTAGAGTCGTCTTGTGTCATAATTTGCCAGGGAGGGACATTTTTGAAAGTAAGGGGAAGGAGTGTTATGAAACCTGAATTTATATTCTGAATGAAGGGATGGTGCCAGAGCTGAGGCGACACAGCATCTCTCTCGTTTGACTCTCCAAAGTATTTTCTGTAGGAGAAATTTCGAGAGGGCGCGCTTGTAGCATGGTGCAGTTTGGATATTCTGAGATCGCACTTTGTGTTAGCTGATTGTGTATGGGTTTGATAATAATAGGAGTGCCTGGGGGTGGTGGGCGTTGGGTGAGTTGTATATATTAGAGTTGTGTGTGGCTGGTGTGGTGTTGTGTTTTTTTAACATCTTGGTGTAGAGGGTTGTCTGCTGAGAGAGATTTGTTGTAAAATTGGCAGTCTATCATGTCAAAAATGGCCCTTATAGGAAGAATTTTTGTTTCTTTTGTAAGAGATGGATGGCGGTGGAAGAGAGGGAGCCTCTTATTATTCTGATAGCTTTGTTTTCAACGGCCTCAAGTTTTTTGGATGCTGATATGCGAAATTGAAGGTGCCCTGGCGGGTGATGCATAGCTGAAGATGGGACGAAGATATTGCCTGAATACTACAGTGACGGACGCTTTGTGTTAGCTAAAATTTGTTCCGGTTAGTGTTTTCATTGTCTTTAATTTTTCTTAGCTTGGTCCAAGGGGTAATGTTGTTTATGTGAGGCAAAAGTCGTGTGTGTATCGAAAGTTAAACCTAGAATGGCGGTTTATATATATATATATATATATATATATATATATATATATATATATATATATATATTATATATATATATATGAAGAAATATATATATATATATATATATATATATAATATATAGATATATATATATATATATATATATTTTATATATATATATATATATATATATATATATATATATATATATATATATATATATATATATATATATATATATATATATATATATATATATATATATATATATATATATAATATATATATATATATATATATATATATATATTAGTAGGGACCAATGATTCATATGACATTTGACAACCATATACTAAACCTAGGGTCAAAGGATCATTAAAGTTTCCAGTTCAAAAAAACCAAAGCCTAAAAAACTTTAGTCGTATTTGGGAGTAGGCCGGACTTTGGCTCTCTTACTGGAATTTTAGCTATGTTCACTTCCCAAATCACATTCATCCCTGTTACGTTTCTTTTTTAGAAATCTATCCATTTTGTATAGGTGTATTATAATATATTTATCTGAAAATGAAAAAATCGTAATACGAAATATAAAGGAATTCAATGAGGAGCAACTTTTATGTACCATTATCGTTTACTTTATAGCAAATGGCTAAAATTGAATAAATTATACGTTTAAATAGGTACCTGTATCAGTGATCGGAATATATGTCACGAAAAAACGTTGCACTATTTATCACAACACTTTCACTTGCAGAACCTATGGCTGCTACCGTGACAGCTACACTCAACGCGACCTTGAGCAGCAGCCATTGCGTCATCTGTACAAACATTGTTTGAACAAGCTTACTACCTGTATAAAACATACTTGCAGGCCACCGACTGTTCTTTGCTGCATATTTTGCATCTGTTAACAGAATAATAATTATCTTCCACAAAGCACATTTTAATGCTAAAATGAGGATATAATGTACTATAATTTCCTTTTTGTATCCTCACACATATCTATCTAGATTCTAGGACTTCATATGGAGCACCTAGGCATGTCACTGGGAGCACCCTTTGAGAACCACTATGCTAGAGATTTGAAGATGATTGACCTTGGTGGGTTTACATTTCACATCCTCTGGGGGTGTTGAAACCCTGATGTTCAGAACATTCAACGAGATAGCAACAAAGCAGCTCGCATGATCAGCGATTTTATGAAACCTTTTATAGTTAAATATTTTTTTCAAGTTGCGCGTCTTATTTCCCTAACATTACTCTGTAAGCAATTATTATTATTATTATTATTATTATTATTATTATTATTATTATTATTATTATTATTATTATTATTATTATTATTATTATTATTATTATTATTATTATTATTATTATTATTATTATTATTATTATTATTATTATTATTTTTATTATTTTTATTATTTTTATTATTTTTATTATTTTTATTATTTTTATTATTTTTATTATTTTATTATTATTATTATTATTAATTTTTTATTATTTTTTCATTTTTAGTATTTATTATTATTATTATATTATTATTATTATTATTATATCATTATGTTATTTATATTATTATTTAATATTATTTTTATTGTTATTATTATTAATTTAATGATTATAATACATATAATTAATATTATTATTATTATTATTTATTATTATTATTATTATTATTATTATTATTATTATTATTATTATTATTATTATTATAATTAATATTATTATTATAGTATATTATTATTATTATTATTATTTGTATATTATTTATTATTATTATTATTATTTTTATTATTTTTAATATTTTTATTATTTATTATTTTTATTATTTTTATTATTTTTATTATTTTTATTATTATTTTTATTATTATTATTATTATTTTTATTATTATTATTATTATTATTATTATTATTATTATTATTATTATTATTATTATTATTATTATTATTATTATTATTATTAATTATTATTATTATTATTATTATTATTATTATTATTATTATTATTATTATTATTATTATTATTATTAAATTTATTATATTATTATATTATTATTATTATTATTATTATTATTATATTATTATTATTATATTATTATTATTATTATTATTAAAGTTTCACCTACTTTCTATATATTTTAAATTTTTTTTTTTTAATATTTTATTTCAACTCTTTATGTATAAATTATTTTATTGTGTTTATTACAAATTTATTTCTATTTTATCTATATTTTGAATCTCCATTATTAGTATTATTATTATGGTTTATTTTAAAATTATTGTTATTACCATTATATTTTTTATCATAATTATTGTTTTCTTATTTTTATTACCTAGTATTTATTTAAATAAAATTTTAACGATAAGGCCAACCTTATTTTAATGTTCATTTTAATGTTCATTTATTTTTTTTGTTCAATCTCTATGTTTAACAAAGTTCAATCGCAAAGTTAACTAATAGACCAATTATTGATTTTGGGATTTTTTTTTAAGGATAAGATTAATTTGGTACATTTTGGAGTTTGAAGGACTCGCATGTGAGTTTTTTTTCTCTCAAGATTTTATTATTATTATTATTATTATTATTATTATTATTATTATTATTATTATAATTATATTATATATTTATTTTTTTTATATTATTATTATTATTATTATTATTATTATTATTATTATTATTATTATTATTATTATTATTATTATTATTATTATTATTATTATTATTATTATTATTATTATTATTATTATTTTTATTATTATTATTATTATTGTTATTACTTATTATTATTATTATATATATATTATATTTATTATTAGTTATTATTATTATTATTATTATTATTATTATTATTATTATTATTATTTCTGTTGTATTATTATTATTATTGTTTTTAAGGACTATTCTAGAATAGAGTAGAACAACAGCTTTCTGAACTTTTAATCTAACATTTCGCCTGGCCACTTCAGTTATCATCAGAGACGAGTCAAACTAAATTTAACAATTGATTTACAACAAAATAAATGTATATTTAAAATAAAATGTAAAGTAACAAATTAAAATATTATAACTAACGCTAAATCGAAATCCTAAAATAATAATTATATTAATAGAGAGATTCTATCTAGTCAAACCTAAAAAAATTCCAAAAAAATTTTCCATTTCATTGTGCTTGATGTTGATAACTGGGCTTGTGCTTTTACATTTATAAATATATATATAAATATAACTAATATATATATATATAATATATATATAATATATATATATATATATATATATAATATGATATATAATAAATATATATATATATATATATTATAGTTATACTATATATATATTATAGCATCCCAACCTCTTTCCCCAAGACTGGGGTAAGGTGCGTGACATGCCCCGGAAACAGAAAAGTATAGAAGATATGACACAAGTCGAAAAGGAAGCGCCCAGCCTTCCGCCCCCTTTATATCTATTAGTGAGAACTCGCCGCAGTCAGAAAATCCACCCTAGAGCTTCACGGGACTGCGACGGACCTTCACTTATGGCATCTCGTCAATGTGGGGTTCATCCCTTGGCCTGGGTAGACCACAACCATACCACTTAACAAAACCCCGCCATTCACTCCTATTATGCACCTTTCTTCTCCCTCTGCCCAAACTCACATTTCTTCTCTCAGACATTCCTTTATGACTTCAATCCACTTTTTCTTCTGTCTCCCAGTCTGTCGAGTCCCAACACACTTACAACTATACATCCGCTTAACCAACCGACTATCATTCATCCTTTCCACACGACCAAACCATCTCAATGTACTTTCATCTATTCTCTCATTTATCCCTTTCATCACACCACACAACTCTCTAATACGTTCATTCTTTATTTTTGTCAATTCTTCTTCACACCTGAACCACTCCCCTAAGGATTTGTCCATATGAACAAGAGGTGTAGCGGATGGTAATTTTTCACTATCCGCGGATGCGTATGCGAATGCGGATAGTTAAAATCACTATCCGCGGATTGCGGATGGGGTTAGCGGATAGTTAAGTTTTTAGAGCTTTTGTCACAGGTACTTCATTTACATATATATATATATATATACTATATATATATAAATATATATATATATATGTATAATGTATATATAGAATAATATATAAAGATATATATATAATATATATATATTATATAATATTATATATATTATATATATATATATATATATTATATATATATATAACCTTGCTACCAAGTGCAGGGACGCTTGGACCAATCTTTTTGCCACCCCACAACCTCTTTCCCCCATCCTCCACCCATTTAGAAAAAGATATATATTAATGCTTGAAAGTAATAAATCTCAAATTATACTTAAG
>JABUQX010096150.1:0-2500 GCA_015478945.1 Trachelipus rathkii | reverse complement strand
CAAATTGGCTACCTCAATTAGGAATAAAAGATGATGTATAAAGATTTAAAAGATAAGGAGTGATGTAATCGCTGATGGGATGAGCCAGGTTCATGTCTTTTCTTCAGCTAAATTTTTATTTCCTCATTCATTCCTTCTAAAAACTAAATCTTTCTTTCCATAATCCATGGTTCGATCGTGCTTATTCTCTGGCCATTCAGGCTAGAGACAGCTCGTATCGGGAGTGAAAAATTCTCGTTTTCCTATCACTCTCGCTAATTTTCATTCAGCTAGAAATCGTTGCAGGATACTCTTCGATGAGCAAGCTGGCTTTCATCAAAGGAAAGTGCGCTAACCTTCTTTCTCTTACTGACAAATCTTTCATCTTCTAGCAACTTCGGTAAATCTGCATTTCCTCTCTTATTCGATCTGATGGTTTGTGTTGCTAATTCTCCAACTGAAAAGGCTAATCCCCGCCCCCTCGCTCAACTATATTTCTCTTATGTCTCAAATACTGCCACTTCCCTCCCTCATGTTTGGAAGCTCTCACATTCCAACCTATTCCAAAAAAAGGAAGCCGCTCTGATCCTTCTAACTATCGCCCAGTAACTCTCACTTGTATTCTATCTAAGATCTTTAAAACCCTTCTCAACTCTCACTTCTAGATCATCTGGTAACTCATTCCGATCGCAAGTGTGGACTTCAGCTCTCGAGGTCTTCTGGCGATATACATTCCTATCTAACCGATTTATGGTTTTTCGCTCTTAGGAACTACGGGGAGACCTGGGTGGTGGCGCTTGACATATCCAAAGCATTGACCGGTATGGCACGCGTCACTGCTCTCCAAGCTCCACTTCTTTGGGTTTCTCCTTCTCTTGTTTACATATGTTCTAGCTTTCTTTCAAATCGCTCAATATCGGCTGTTGTTGGTGGTGGCGACTTCTTCTTTTCTGTCAATAGTGGTGTCTCAGGGTTCTGATGCTTATTCTCCTACTTTATTCCTACTTTTCATAATTTTCTTCTCACCTGCACCTCTAACTCTATCCACTCGTATTCCTATGACTCGACCCTTCACTCTTTATACTTCATATCAATTCTGTACTCCCACTTTTATCTGATTGCATCTCCGCTCTTAATCTTTCCGAGGTTTATTTTCGCTGATGAGAGGAGAAATAACTTTGTGAAATTCAATTCATTAAAAACCCAACTTTTACAAATCCCCTTCTCCAAAATACCTTCTAACTTTACGGTCTCTTTCGACGGTTCTGTCGTCTCTCTTGTTGACAATAACATCCTTGGCCCTAACATGAACAAAAAAATGTCTTGGAAACCTCACATCACAACGCGTTGCTAGGGCGGCCTCAAAGAACTGGAAGTTCTGTTTAGACTGTGAGACTTTCCTCCTTCTCAGTTGCCTCCGCATACAAAGAGTCTCATCCGCCCATTGTATGGAACTGCTCTCATATTCCAGGGGGCGGCTTGTTCACCCGACTTTTGGACAGGTCGAATCACGACAAAAAGGCTATAAAACTGTTCTGTACATTCCAATTCACTTGACCTCTATCTTTGCACGAGGCGATGTTGGTGCTTTATCGCTATCCTATAGGATATCCGCAGCGGCAAGTGCTCGAGGGAACTTATCACTGGCGTCCCACCACCTTTACGACGCCTTCGTAGCACAATAGGTGCTGTATCTGCGCACGAGTAGTTGTGTTTACATTGGGATGTAACTCCAGGCTTAGTTGCCTGTGGTGCTCTGCTTTCCCACCACCTCTGTTTGTGAATTCTCTTCCATCTTCTGGAATTTCCTACATGATTTAATCTCCCTCACTTTAAAAGCCTGCGTCTGTGCTGTTATTATGCGAATTTGCGCTAGAGGGGGAACTTTTGAGAGTACTACACCCTCTTATTAGGGCTCTGCCCGTGAGGGTGGTGACAACTGTGAAAAAAATCCTTGAATTGGCAGATATGTGGCAAATGAACTGAATCTCCTATTCCCCCGATCCAAAACATCAGATTATTCCAGAAAATCGTACTCTTTTCAAACATTACCCTCAGATGGAAAATCATATGTCGCAACCACACAAATTTTGACCTTTCAAAACTTAATTTAACCTTTAGACTTCTAGTACTCACACACACCAAATCTACCATAGCTCTCTACCACAACTCACTCACAGAATGCAAACCTTCTATCCCCTCTCATTCCTTTTCCAAGCAACACAAACACATACACATTTCACACCACCACTCATTTTCACCGTTTCCTTTCGATCTTTGTTCAGTCACAGCGAGCAAATCAAATTGCCCTTTCTAAATACATCCATTCACCTCTCTCCTCATCTCCTCAACATTGTATTCCTCTGACATTTCATATACAAATAATAAATTTTCGCCGAAGGATAGAAGGCGCTTAGCTTGCGATCACGACTTCTCCGAGGGCATGATAGCATTCCTGGGCAAAAGATGGTAAATGGTAGTGGCAGCCACCTAACTACCACCGTCCCTTAGTTGCCTTCTA
>JABUQX010096149.1:0-41405 GCA_015478945.1 Trachelipus rathkii | reverse complement strand
ATATATATATATATATATATATATTAATATATATATATATATATATATATATATATATATATATATATATATATATAAACTATATATATATAAAATATATATATATATATATATATATAATATATAATATATATTATATATATATATATATATATATATATATATATATATATATATTAATTTGTGTGTGTTTTTTGGATTTTCTATGAAATTTTTGTTATGAAGCAGATTATAAATTAAGTGAATAAATGTTGAGACCAATTTTGATCATAAAGCTGTTGGGAAATGGTGAAATTTATTCAACTTAAAAAAAAAATAAAAATAATTTTAATTTTCTATTTTAAGTTTGTTTGAAATTATTCGAATTTTCTTTCACATTCATATAATTTTATTTTTATTTTTGGTTTGAACAGACCCCCATTATCGTCGCTGGTCAAGGAGAAAAAAGTTCTAAAGTGAAAAGGACTTTCAAAAGGTTACCTCAAAAGTCATATATAGTGAAAAAAGGATTAAAAAAAGAATGTGAAAAGCCTCTGTTGCAAATATTGTAATTTAAATTTTAAAAGTAATGAAGAGTTAAAAAGTCATCTGAATTTGCATGAAAGAAAGTTTAAATGTGCCCATTGTGATTATGAAAGCAATAGTAAATATCACTTAAGCTCTCATCTGCTAATTCACAGTAATAGTAAATTATTTAAATGTTCTGAGTGTGGCTATGAGTGTAATCAGAAACAACACTTAAAAGGACACATGCTTACGCATCAAAATATAAAAATATTTAAATATTCTGCGTGTGGCTATGAGTATAATCAGAAAGGAAACTTAAAAACGCACATGCATACTCATCAAAATATAAAATTATTTAAATGTTCTGAGTGTGGCTATCAGTGTAATCAGAAAAGAAGCTTAAAAAGACACATGCTTACGCATCAAAATATAAAATTATTTAAATGCTCTGGAGTTGATGATTATGAGTGTAATACAAAAGAAAGCTTAAGATTACACATGCTTTACTCATCAAAACATAAAATTATTTAAATGTTCTGAGTGTGGCTATGAGTGTAATCAGAAAGGAAACTTAAAATCACACATGCTTACTCATCAAAATATAAAATTATTTAAATGTTCTGAGTGTGGCTTTGAGTGTAAGCAGAAAGGAAGCTTAAAAAGACACATGCTTACGCATCAAAGTATAAAATTATTTAAATGTTCTGAGTGTGATTATGAATGTAATCACAAAGTAAGCTTAAAATCACACATGCTTACTCATCCAAAACATAAATTATTTAAATGTTCTGAAGTGTGACTATGAGTGTAATCAGAAAGGAAGCTTAAAATCACACATGCTTACTCATCAAAATATAAAATTATTCAAATGTTCTGAGTGTGATTATGAGTGTCATCAGAAAGGAAGCTTAAAATCACACATGCTTACTCATCAAAATATAAAATTATTCAGATGTTTTGAGTGTGGTTATGAGTGTAATCAGAAAGGTAGATTAAAAGAACACATGCTTACGCATCAAAATATAAAATTATTTAAATGTTCTGAGTGTGACTATGAGAGTAATCGGAAAGGAGACTTAATAAAACACATGCTTACTCATCAAAATATAAAATTATTTAAATGTTCTGAGTGTGGCCATGAGTGTAATCAGAAAGCATACTTAAAAAAACACCTACTTACGCATCAAAATATAAAATTATTTGAATGTTCTGAGTGTGACCATAAGTGTAATAGGAAAGAAAACTTAAAAAAACACATGCTTACACATCAAAATATAAAATTATTTAAATGTTCTGAGTGTGGCTATAGGTGTAATCAGAAAAGACACTTAAGACTTACACATGCTTACTTCATCAAAATATAAAATTATTTAAATGTTCTGAGTGCGACTATGAGTGTAATCTGAAAGGAAGCTTAAGATTACACATGCTTACTCATCAAAATATAAAATTATTTAAATGTTCTGAGTGTGGCTATAAGTGCAAACGGAAAGGAAACTTAAAAACGCACATACTAAAGCATCGAAATATAAAGTTATTAAAATGTTCTGAGTGCAGCTATGAATGTAATCAGAAAGGTCAATTAAAAAGACACATGCTTAGTAAGCATGGAAATATGTAGCAAGCAACAACATAGTGAAAAACGAAAAGGGCGAAGCAGGTGTACTTATGGAACTAAAAGACAATCAATGATAATGGAAAATAGTGGGAGAGGTCGGAAAAGTTTATGTATGACATATATTGATTACCAGAAGGCTTCTTCCTCATTCAAGGCTAAAAGAAACCTTGAACATCTAGAAATTAGAAGAAACCGCAAAGTTCCTTAAGTTGGAGATTAATAAGAGGAAAATGGATATTATTAGAAAAAAGATATTAGGGCTACTGTTGCAGTGGATGCGTTTTTAGACAAACTTGCATTCTATCGATTTTTTTAAACCCCTCTCGTATTTTTTTTCGTTTCTTATTATTGTCATTATTTTTATTAATATTATTTTTTGTTCTTGATTTTATATTAATTATTTTTCTTGCAGTTATTTTATTATGATGATCCTCCCCCGTTAACGTAGCCACCTTGTCGTGGTAGGGGGGCCTGCATACCTTTATCGAATCGTATCTGCGAAGATTTACGTTATTGTTTTTGGTTGTCCTACTTTCCCCTTTTGTTTTTATTATTATTATTATTATTATTATTATTATTATTATTATTATTATTATTATTATTATTATTATTATTATTATTATTATTATCACCCCTTGTCGTGGGATTCCTCATACGGGATAGCCACACTCTTGTGTGCGAGGAATCTGCGAAGTGGTTGTACGTTTTTTGTTTTTCGTTGCATTTTCCCCCTTTTTGTGGTTCCCCTCCTTTCCATTTATGTTCTTTGGTTTCCTATTTTTGTTTGTATTATTGTTTTTCTTATTTTTATTCCTTTTGTTTTTATTATTTTACATTTTTTTTATTACTTTTATTTTTCTTTTTTGTTGCTTTTCTTCTTATTTTTATTATTATTCTTTTTTTTATTATTCCCGTTCCCCTTTCCCTTCCCTTCCTCAGTTTATGTCCCTTCTCCTCCGTTTTCTGTACGTACTACCCTACGTATCCCGGGTCTCTTCTTCTGGGAGTCTCCTATTTCCCCTTGTTTCCTGGTGGCTACCGGGCTGTTGTCTCTGTGTGTGTCATTAGCCCATCTTGCCCTCCTTCCTACGTGGGTGAGGGTACAGGTTAAAAACTGGTTTTTCTTGCCTTTCTCCGGGCCGCCTATTGTAGGGGTCCCGAACTTGCCCTAACCTGTGAGGAGGCTGTCCTGCACTTGGGCGCATAATCTTGGGCTTCGCGTCTTATCCGTGTGGTACACGGCTTTTATTTTCCATCTTTGGGACTGGACGCGGAGTTCCGGGGGCTTTCCCGAGGCCACACCCATGGCCCACCATACGGGGTGGGGTTTCTAGGGGGGAGGTGTTAAAAACTGTTTTTTCTTGCCTTTCTCCGGGCCGCCTATTGTAGGGGTCCCGAACTTGCCATACCCTGTGAGGAGGCTGTCCTGCACTTTGGGGCGAATAATCTTGGGCTTCGCGTCTTATCCGTTTGGTGCACGGCTTTTATTTTCCAACGGACGCGGAGTCCGGGGGACTTTCCCCGAGGCCACACCCATGCGCCACATACGGGTGGGGTTTCTAGGGGGGAAGTGTTTTGCTCTGGGCCTGTGGTGGGCGCGGTTTCTGCGGTTACGCTGCCAGGATTTATGTTTCTATTCATCATTTGTTGTTATTGAATTTGTGTTTATTTTTTTGGGGTGCTGATGTTTTGCAGGGTTTTTTTCATGGAAGAAAATCTTAAAAAAGTTTACCGGTTTTCCAGAAAGCGGCAATCACCATCTGGGCGGTCCCCACCCGTCCCCTCCTGGCTATTCCCAGGCCTGCGGACCAGCAGGGGCTTGGATGCCCTTTGTTGGACTAAATGGTTGGTACTCCAACCACCCCACACTAATCGCCCTCGATTCTCGGTCCCGTTTTAGGACTGCCCCGTCTAGTCCAGGTGAGGCTGTTGTGGCCTCTCAAAATACCCTTGTCTCTCCGTCTTTACGTTTGCCATTCCAGGAGCCCCTTCCTCAACGCCAGTATAAACCAACGCCGACGATCACGTTCGCCGACCCCCCCTCCAGGAGTCCCGGGTCTTGATTTCCTACCCGCTTTATTTTTATTTACATTTCAATGTCATCTGTCGGTCCCACTGACTTTCTGTGAGCCGCTCAACCTTAGTTGATGCTTTGGAAAGCTGCTTCTCAAACTACTGAGCCACAGGCTACGCCAATGGGAACGGTTTCCTCTTGGTTCGTGCTGCCTCTCGTACCCAGAGCAACGTACTTGCTTCCTTATCACATCTGGGAAAGATTCCCTCATTTCTAAACCTGATGTTGTCCGTAACACGTCGAAAGGACCATATATGCGCCGGAGTTCGTTCATGCTTCAATTGACTTCCTAAACTCATTTACAGGCCACCACGTGCCTGATCACCGACGTTTATCGGTTCCGTCCACGTAAGATGACCCTCAAAGGACAACCCTCGTCTTTACTTACCTTCTCTGTGCCTTTCCCTCCAACAAAGGCAAAACTCGGTTTTACCATGCACACGGTTCGGACTTACTGTGCCCTTCCCGAGAAGATGTTTCAGGTGCCAAAAATTTGGTCACCCCCAGAAATATTGTCGGTCTCCCCAGACCATCTGCCGACATGTGGCAGTTCTCTCCACCGAACATGTGACAGCAGATTCCCCATTGTTGTCCTAACTGCAAGGGGCCACACCCGGCCTCCTCTATCCACTGCCCCTTTTTCGCCTGGAGAGGAAATCCTGGGAGCAGTGCGCTATTTCATAAAATCATGACCGTTCGTGAGGCTCCCGCCGGCGAGGGAGAAGCGATGGCTTATCTTACCTTTTCTTATGCTGCGGCAGCGTCCACTCCATCTGCGGTTGCCTCTTCCGTTGTTCATCGCCCCCGTGCGTTGTGTCCGGAGCTTGTTCCGCTTTCACGTTCGCCCGTTCGGCCTTTACGGGATCACCTGTTTCGGTGGTTTCTGTGGCTCTGGACAATTGCCCTCCCAACTCTCCCGAAATGGTCCGCCGGACCGCTCGTCGTTCTTCGCCGACACACACGACCCTCTTTCACGCTCCTCTCCTTGTAGAGGTCCATGCAGCTCCCAAGGGATATCTGATTTTGCGAAAAGTTCCGCTTCTGAGGTCGGTGGCATTCGTCATGTGGCCTCGACGGAGCCTACCGTGTACCGTCTCCCGGGGAAACGCCTGCTTCTGTTTCGCCGGGGGAAACACCAAATCCCTCTTAACGGTTGCGAGAGTCCGTCCAAGGGCGGATCTTCCCGGGACAGACATCCGTACTCGCTTGCTTATCGGGCCGCGGACTTCTTGAAGCAGAAGGATTCCGTTTGTACTGGGGATCTGTCTCTATCCTGCCTAAACGGGCTCGCCGCGCTGACAACCCGCGTGCCCGATCTCGGACCAGTGGTCCGCCCTCTGCCCGTTCTGATAATGTACTACTTACTCCGCCTAAGCCCGCTTCGCTTCTGCGCTATTCAAGCGATTCTGAAAAACTTTCGGATGCCGACGATATGACACTTCGGACTTTAACTCTTCTTCCGTGGGGTGTCACGTGCTCTGTCACTGGTGTCAAACCCGAGGGAGGTCAGAGGGCTATCGATGGACACCTCGCCCGCTCGCAGTTTTCCTTCGGGTAGACGTGGCACTGCTTCGATGTGTGTTGAGGGTGGGTTGGCTGCTGTGTGGATGCAAGAGGATGGAGGAGTCTTCCCTTCCTGCCTCTTCCCCTCCACCCCCTTTGACTTCGGTCCCGTCGACGAAGCCTTCTGGCTCTCCTCGGGCGCGGACCGCTTCCGAGATTTTAACTGCTGACGCCATACACTTGTCATCCGATGTGTCTCATCTCACTCCTGCCGACCCCATTCCTACTTGTCATCCTCTTCCATCTTCCCCAGCCTTTGTTAGGGCGCCTCCTGGCAAGACGCGTCCCCCTTCCCGGCTGTGCTAGAGTATGGGGGGAGGGATTATCGAAATGTGGAGTGTTGACTTGGCGCGCCTCTATTGGCGAGCCCTCTCCTGATATGCCCAGGAACCCTCTCGTAAACAAGGGGGTCCACACATATCCCTGGCTGCGTGAACCTTCTCTCCCCCCTCGGGTGTTTGAGTACCTGTCGGTGGCGTCGGTCCGTCGGCTCACGGACCTTCGCCTTTAACCTCTGAGAAGACTGCCACATCCCAATGTATCGTGATTATTGTCACGGATCGTCCTGACCATTGATTATTTCCGTTTATGGCACGTTTCATCCAATGGAACTGCCGCGGATACTTTGCTAATTACGAAGAACTGAAGAGATTACTTATCAATCATCAGCCCTTGGCTGTTTGTTTACAGGAGTTGCAACTTCTGACGTGAACCTTTTGCAACCTTCAAGGTACAGGGAGCCCCTTATTTCCCTGAATCGTAGAACAGTGACAGAGGTGGGGCAGAGATCCTGCTTCACGAGTCTGTCCCATTTACTCCATTCCGCTCTCCTTACTCCGCTGCATGCCGTTGCGGCTCGTATCTATCTTGACACGCCGCTTACGCTGTGTTCGGTGTACCTGGCGCCAGCTGTAATATACAAGAAAGACCTTCATCGATTTTTTCAGTGTCTCCACCGTCCATGTTGGTCCCTCGGTGACTTTAACCTCCGTCATCCTTTGTGGGGAGACTCTGTTACGTCACCAATGCCGATTGATTGTTGAGTATTTTGCAGGATTTTTCCTGGAGGTCTCAACACGGGGCCTTCCCACCTATTGAACGTTTTGATAACGGCACTTCTTCCTGTTCTGACGTCTCGTTGTGGTTCCATCTTCGTCTTTAGATCGTTTTGGGTGGGAAAGGTCGTCCTTCCTCTGTGGTAGTGACCACTTACCCTATTGTGATACCATCCTTCGGCCCAGTCCGCAGCTACCACCTTATTCTGGCTGGCGCTATTATAAGACCAAAGCAGACAGAATGGTCTTCCTTTCATCAGGCCACTTAAACCTGTCTCCATCTTTCCTGCAACTAACGTGTTCCCGTCGCCGGCGGATGCCTTCACTTACTTTCAGGAAGTTATATCCTTCAGGCGGCAACGGAGCATATACCCCGTTCATCTGGGACCCGAAAATCAACAACCCCCTGGTGGACAGGAATGTGCTCGGGCTAATTGTGAAAAGCGTAAGTTGTATAAGCTGTTATAAACAGATCCCACACCTTCACTTGAGCTGTTTTAAGTGCTTCGCCGCGGCAGGTCGCTCCCGCGTTAATCGCCGTTATCGGAAACAGTTATTTTCGCCATACGCTTCCACCGTTAATTCTTCGACGCCTGTATCATCAGTCCATAAAAATGTGTGCGAAAATTTCACGAAAACACCATGCTGATTCGCCTATTATCCTCGCTTACGGCCCGCAAACTTCTGATGTCATCTCTGCTCCTGGGGTCTGTGGCGGACGAGTTGGTTATCACTTCGCGTCCTGCTCCGCGGCTTCCCGTTATCCTGAATTTTGCGTTCTAGTCGCTGCCGAGTGGAGTTTCCTGATTTTTCAGTTCGCTCTGAAACAGGACCTTCTATACAACCGGCTATTCACCAGGGCCGGAGTTCCTAGACGCCCTCAAGCTTTGCGGGGATGGAGGCCCTGGCCCTGACGGCATCTCCTTTCAGATGCTTCGGACGATGCACATCCATCTGCCACTGCCTTCCTTCTCGGCTTATACAATATAAATGGGTGGAGGGGGTCTTTCCTCCTGTCTGGTCTACTGCATATATTGTCCCCATTCCACAACCTGGGGAGGATCGACTTCTTCCGATAACCATCGCCCTATTTCATTGCCCTCCAAAAAATGTAAGCTCATGGAGTGAGTGTTGGCTTCCCGTCTTGTTCCCACGTTGGAGCAACTCCATGCATTTTCCGACTACCAATTTGGTTTTCGTCGCCATCGCTCGACTCAGGATCCTCTCCTTCGGTTGGATCACGACATTCGTGAGTCTTTTGCTTCCAACAAAATGACCCTGGCCGTCTTCTTTGACCTCGAAAAGGCGTATGATAGCACGTGGAGGTTGGGGGTGTTGCGGAGCCTCCACTCTTTGGGACTTAGGGGGCGACTCCCGCTGATGGTTTCAGTTGTTGATGTCGGACCGTTCGTTTCAGGTCCGTTGTGGTGCCACGCTGTCGAGGTGTTTTGCCCTGGACGAAGGGGTGCCGCAGGACAGTGTACTGAGCGTGTTGCATTAACACTTCTCATTGGTGTGTCGATTCCATCCCGCCGTCAGTGCGCTGCTCCATCTATGTTGACGATCTTGCCCTGTACATCTCTGGTGCTAAACTTCCTTGTATGGAACGTCAACTTCAGGTTGCCATCGATAGGGTTTCCTCCTGGTGCTCTGCGCGTGGCTTTACATTTTCCACGTCGAAAACTACGGCCGTGCTTTTCCGGAAAAATCCTCGTCGTAGGGGTCGCCTACAATTGCCTCCACAGTTACGTCTCTATGGCTCCCCTATCTGTGTGGAGCCGAGGGTGCGGTTCCTGGGTCTGTTGCTCGATGAGCGCCTTACGTACCTTCCTCATATTACTCTCCTCAAAGCTAATTGCCGCCGTTCTTTGGATCTCTTACGGCACCTCACCTCCAAGACTTGGGGTGCGGACAGAAAAACCATGCTCCACCTTTACATCATGCTGGTGCGGACTAAACTGGACTATGGTTGTGCCATTTATGGGCAGACCTTCCAGTTCTACTCCGCCTTCTTGACCCCATTCAGAGTGAATTGCTGAGAATTGCCACGGGTGCATTCCGTTGCCTTCCGAGGGAAAGCCTAGAGTGGAGGCCGGGGTGATGCCCCTATCCTTGCGGAGGGAGCAGCTCATGGTGCTCGCTGTTTCATTCGTCTTCAGGTTCCTACCTCGTCGGCCTTGACACCTATTAAAGATCGTTGTTCGTCACAACCTTCTTATTGGCATTTGCTGGGGTTTTACTTCCATCTTTGCTTTCCTCGACCTTCCTCAGCGAGCGGTTCATGCAATTTGATTTTACCTCTACTCGTTCACAGTGGGCTCTCCGCCGCCTGCTCTCTGCAGTGGAATCCAGTCTTTGCATAAGTCGGAGGCGCACCCAGTGCTGTTGAGGGATTCTGTATCTCACGCGGAGGTCCATAGCGACTCTTATAGCGGTTTTACACCGATGGTTCAAAGACGAGGAAGGGGTGGAGCTTCAGCTGTGTTTCCGGACATAACTGTATCCATACCCTTCCGCCCTATTTGTCTGTTTTTTCAGCTGAAACTAATAGCGTATGTCCATGGCAGTGAACAGGATCAGTACCTTCGGCCCGTGGGGTAATTATTACCATCTTTTCGGATCTCTCGGAGCGCTTCTCCAGTCGTTGCTTGGACCGGTCAACCGTACCGTTGCGTCTGTGCATCAACAGTCCCTCTGCTTGTTACCAGCGCGGCACCACAACATTGATCTGTTGGGTTCCCTCTCATGTGGGTGTTCCTGGCAACGAACGGGCCGAATGGGGAGGCCAAACGGGCAGGCTGCACACAGGGTGTCGGGTGCCCGTTACCTTCCTCCAGCTGTGGCCTGGCGCATTTCCCTGCTACAGATTTCTCCTCTCTTTGCGTCGGGGCTTCCTCTCTGGCTGGCAGTCATGTTGGGCGGAGGATGCTCGTGGCGCCAAACTTCGGAATGTCAAACCCGTCCTTGGCCGGTGTTTCAATCTTGGTAGGAAGGTCGCCTCCTGGAGGTGGTACTTGCTTTATGCGTCTTGGTCATACAAATCTCACACATGGATTTCTTCGCGAGGGGTTCCCCCGTCCTGCCCATTTTGTTCCTCCAGTTGTCCTCTCACACTGTCGTTTCATTCTTTGTGGGATTGCGTTGCCATCTCGCCCTGAAGCAAGTTCTTTCCTGACATGCTAACTATACCTCTTCAGCATCGCTTCAGCAACATCTTATCGAATCATTTCGTCATTTCGTAGTGAATCGCAATGTTTTATTGCCTTCCTCTTGGACCTGAACATCTTGTATAAGATCTAACCATCTCAGCCATGGTTCCTCTTTCGTTTTGTTAGGATTTCCCTGTCGTTAGTTTGCTTACACGGTCTAGCCGCATTCTTGTGTGCTGTGGGAATCCCTGTACATCCACTCCAAAAAAAAAAAAAAAAATTATTATTATTATTATTATTATTATTATTATTATTATTATTATTATTATTGCTTTCATTAGTTTTCTTATTATTTTTTATTATTTTTCTCCCGTTCCTCTTACCCGTCCCTTCCCCTCAATTTTATGTACGTACTACCCTACGTATTCCTGATCTCTTCTGAGAGTCTCCCCATTTCCCTGCTTCCTGGTGGCTACCGGGTTGTTGTCTACATGTGTGTCTTGGGCTCATCTTGCCCTCTTTACTACGTGGGTGAGGGTACAGGTTAAAAACCGGTTTTTCTTGCCTTTCTCCGGGCCGCCTATTGTAGGGGACCCGAACCTTGCCTAACCTGTGAGGAGGTTGTCCTGCACTAGGGCGCATAATCTTGGGCTTCACGTCTTATCCGTGTGGTGCACGGCTGTTATTTTCCATCTTCGGGACTGGACGCGGGGTTCCGGTGCGCTCTCCCGAGGCCACACTCATGGCCCACCCTACGGGGTGGGGTTACTGCGGTTACGCTCCCGGGATTTATGCTTATATTCATCATTTGTGTTCATTTATTGCGGTGAAGATGTTTTCCAGGAGTTTTTCTTATGGGTAAAGATTAGAAAAAGATTAATGTTTCCAAGAAAGGCTTCAATCACCATCTGTCGGACCCCCAACCCGACCCCTCCCTGGCAGTTCCCAGGCCAACGACCAGTAGGGGCTTTGATGCCCTTGTTGATGAAATGGTTGGTACTCCACCACCCACCCTTATTGCCCTCAATTCCGGTCCAGTTTCAAGGACTAACCCGTCTAGACCAGGTGAGGCTGTTGTGGCCTCTCAGACTACTCTTGTCTCTCAAACCTTACGTCAAGCCATCCCATTCCTAAACGCCAGACTAAACCAACTCCGACGATCGTTTTCTCCGACCCCCCTCCAGGAGTTTCAGGTCTTGCTTCCTACCCGCTTTACTTTTATTTACATTGGACGTCATCTCGTCCCCTGACTTCTATAAGCCAGCTCATCCTTAGTGATGCTTTGGAAGCTGCTCTTCAAACCACTGAGCCACAGGCTACGCCAATGAGGAACGGTTCCATCTTGGTTCGTGCTGCCTCTCGTACCCAGAGCAATGTACTTGCTTCCCTATCACATCTGGGGAAGATTCCCATCATTTCTAAGCCTGACGATGTTCTTAACACGTCGAAGGGTACCATATATGCGCCGGAGTTCTGTTCCGATACTTCGATTGACATCCTTACTCATTTACAGGCTCACCATGTGCCTATCATTGACGTTTATCGGTTCCCTCCACGTAAGGAGAACCCCTCCACGACAAACCCTCGTCTTTTACTTACCTTCTCTGTGCCTTGCCATCCATCCAAGGTAAAATTGGTTTTACCATTCACTCGGTTCGAACTTATGTGCCCTTCCCGAGAAGATGTTTCAAGTTCCATAAGTTTGTTCACCCCCCAGGAGTATTGTCGGTCTCCGCAGACCATATGTCCGACAAGTGGAAGTTCTCTCCACCCGAACTGTGACAAAAATCCTCCATGTTGTCCTAACTGCAAGGGCCCACACCCGGCCTCCTCTGTCCACTGCCCCTTCTTTGCCTTGGAGAAGGAAATCCTGGAGCAGTGCGCCATTCATAAGTATGACCGTAGAGACGCTATCCGCCGGACAAAGGAGAAGCTGGCTCATCTTCCTCTTTCTTATGCTGCGGCCACGACCACTTCATCAGTGGTTGCCTCTACCATTGCCCATCGCCCCTGTGCGTTGTGTCCGGAACCTGTTCCGCTTTCACGTTCGACCATTCGGCCTTCCGTGCCGGTTAACGGATCACCTGACTTGGTCCTCCCACCTCTCCCACCATGGTCCGCCGGCCCACTCGCCGTTCTTCGCCGACACACACGACCCTCTCTCATGCTCCTCTCCTTGTAGAGGTCCATGCAGCTCCCACGGGGATATCTGATTTTGCGACCGGTTCCGCTTCTGAGGTCGATGGCAAACGTCCATGTGCCTCGTCGGAGCTTCCCTGTACCATCTCTCGGAAGCGACCTGCTTCTGTTTCGCCGGGGAAACACCAGGCCCTTTTGAAAACAAAAGGAACTCGTTTGCACTGGGGGACCTGTCTCTGTCTTGCCCAAACTGGCTCGACGCTCTGACAACCTGTCTGGCCAATCTAGGAACAGTGGTCCAACCTCTGTCCGTTCTGATAATTTGTTACTCACGTCTCCTAAGCCCGCTTCGCCTCTTCATTATTCCATCGATTCTGAAACTTTTTCGGATGCCTCGATGGACTCTTCAGACTACTCTTCTTCTGTAGGATTGTCACGTGATGACACGAGGGTCCCCTCCAAGGTGAGGTCCGAGGAGGTATCGATTGAAACCTCGCCCGACTGTGGTCTTCCTTCGGGCAGACGTGGCGCCGCTCTGATGTGTGTTGAGGGTGGGTTGGCTGCTGGTGGACGCAGAGGGGAAGGAGTCTTCTTCCCTCCTTGCCTCTTCCCCTCCGCCCCCTTTGCCTTCGGACCTGTTGACTGGGCCTTCTGACAATATTCGGGCGCAGGTTGCTTCCGAGATTTTGAATACGGACACCACACACTTGTCTTCCGATGTGTCTCACATCACTCCCAACGACACCATTCCTACTTGTCCTCTTCCATCTTCCCCAGCCTCTGTTAGGGCACCTACTTGAGGGGCACTGCCCCCTTCCCAGACTGTTAAGAAGTCTGGTAGGGGTGCGCCAGCTGGGAGAAGTGTTAAAAATGTGGAGTGTAACTTGGCGCGCCTCTTTGGCGAGCCCTCTCCTGATGTGGCCAGGAACCCCTCTCGTCAGAAGGAGAGTTCACACATATCACTGCTTCATGATAAACCTCTCCCTCCAAGTTTGAGGTTCCTGTCGGTGAATATCCTTTATCTGAGCTGAATATCCTTTATCGAATATAAACCTCTTGATACCGTTTATTGAAAAGGCCTCCCCATGGAAAAATAAATATAGTTACGATTGGAAACATCCAGAGAAAGATGGTGGAGGTCCGTCGAGAGATGAGAGGGTGGCATGTAAATTCTACGTGGGGGAAGATGTGCGGGTGAAGCCGAGTGGGGCAAGATGTACAACAAAGTGGGATGTAGGGAGGATAACAGGCTTGCTGTCCGACAAGAAACTGGAGGTGGATGGAATTGCGAGGCACGTTCTGGATTTGAGGAAGATTTATTTGTGATTGAGAATCAAAGATTGATCGATCAGGAGGGCGTGTGGTGTTATTGAAGAAGAGTAAATACAGTATCAAAATGGAGCTTCACATGCGGAGTCGGCGCATAACATATAGGAATCTATGTATTAGTATATAAGGAGATTGTGAATGTATTATGTTTGTTATTCTTATTAAAGATTTCATCTGGAGTGATTTTTTTTCCAAGTTATTATTATTATTATTATTATTATTATTATTATCCCCCCCGTTAACGTACCCCACCTTGTCGGGGTGGGGGGGCTCAGATACCTTTTCCGAATGGTATCTGCGAAGTGGTTGTACGTTTTTGTTTTTCGTTGATTTTTCCCCCTTTTTGTGGTTCCCCTCCTTTCCATTTATGTTTTGTTTCTTATTATTATTATTATTATTATTATTATTATTATTATTATTATTATTATTATTATTATTATTTTTATTATTTTTATATTATTTGTTCTTATTATTATTTTATGCACGTTCCCTTTACCCTTCCCTTCCTCAGTTTCTGTTCCCTTTTCCTCCTCTTGTTTGCTCTGATGGTTCTGTTGCTACCCTGATCTCTCTCTTCTGAGAGTCTTCCCATTCCCCTGCTTCCTGGTGCTACCGGGGCTGTTTCTCTGTGTATGTCTTGGCCCATCTTGCCCTCCTTCCTACGTTGGTGAGGGTACAGGTTAAAAAAACCGTTTTTGTTGCCTTTCTCCGGGCCGCTATTGTAGGGGTCCCGAACCTTGCCCTAACCTGTGAGGAGGCTGTCTTGCCTTTGGCGCATAATCTTGGGCTTCGCGTCTTATCCGTGTGCGATGCACGGCTTTTATTTTTCATCTTTGGACTGGACGCGGAGTTCCGGGGGGCTTTTCCCCGAGGCCACACCCATGGCCCACCCTACGGGGTGGGGTTTCTTAGGGGGGAGGTTAGGTAGCTCTGGCCTGGGTGGGGCACGGTTGCTCGTTACCGCTGCCGGGATTTTATGTCTATCATCATTGTTGTTATTGAATTTGTGTTTATTTATTGCCGTGCTGATGTTTTGCAGGAGTATTTTCATGGGAAGAAAATCTAAAAAGTTTACCGTTTTCCAGAAAGGCGGCAATCACCATCTGGCGGGTCCCCAACCCGTCCCCTCCCTGGCCGTTCCCAGGCCTGCGACCAGCAGGGGCTTTGATGCCCTTGTTGATGAAATGGGTGGTACTCCACCACCCACCCCTATCGCCCTCGATTCCGGTCCCGTTTCAGGGACTGCCCCGTCTAGACCAGGTGAGGCTGTTGTGGCCTCTCAGAATACACTTGTCTTCTCAGTCTTTACGTTTGCCATTCCAAGGAGCCCCTGCGTCAGCGGGTTCCATTGTCCTAAACGCAGTATACACCAACGCCGACGATCACGTTCGCCGACCCCCCTCAGGGGTCCCGGGTCTTGATTTCCTACCCGCTTTATTTTTATTATACATTCTACGTCATCTCGTCCACTGACTTCTGTGAGCCAGCTCATCCTGTGATGGCTTTGGAAGCTGCTCTCCCAAACTACGTGAGCCACAGCCACGCCTATGAGGACGGTGCCCTCTGGTTCGTGCTGCCTCTCTACCCAGAGCTCAACGTCTTGTTCCCTAATCCCATCTGCGGGAAGATTCCCGTCAGGTTCTAACCTGATGTTGTCCGTAACACGTCGAAGGGTACCATATATGCGGCGGAGTTCTGTTCAGATACTTCGAATGACATCCTAACTCATTTACAAGCTCACCACGTGCCTATCAACGACGTTTTATCGGTTCCCTCCACGTAAGGATTGACCCCTCCAAGCCGAACCCTCGTCTTTTTAATTACCTTCTCATGTGCCTTTCCCTCACGGATCTAAGGTAAAACTTGCGTTTTACCAGCACACGGGTCGGACTTGTGCCTTCCCGAGAAGATGTTTCAGGTGCATAAATTTGGTCACCCCAGAAATATTGTCGTTTCCCCAGACCATCTGTCCGACATGTGGCAGTTTTTTTTTTTTTTTTTCTCCACCGAACTGTGACAGAGATCCTCCATGTTGTCCTAACTGCAAGGGCCACATTCGCCCTCCTCTGTCCACTGCCCCTTTTCGCCTTGGAGAAGGAAATCCTGGAGCAGTGCCCCAAAAATATGACCGTCGTGAGGCTACCGGCCGGGCGAGGGAAAAGCTGGCTCATCTTCCTCTTTATGCTGCAGCAACGAACAATGCCTTTCTGCGGTTGCCTCTAACATTGCCCATCTCCCCCGTGCGTTGTGTTCCGGGGGCTTGTTCCGCTTTACGTTCGACCGTCGGCCTTCGTGCCGGGTCCCGTCACTGTTTCGGTGGTTCTTGTGCTCTGGACAATTGTCATCCCAAACTCTCCCGAAAGGTCCGCGGCCCGCTCGTCGTTTTCGCCGGACCCACACACACCCTCTCTCACGCTCTCTCCTTGTAAAGAGGTCCAGCAGCCCAAGGGGATGGTCTGATTTTCGATAAGTCCGCTTCTGAAGTGCGTGCAATCGTCCATGTGCGCTCGTCGTGGCCTTACCTGATACCGTCTCCCGGAAACGCCCTGCTTCTTGTTTCGCCGGGGAAACACCAAGTCCCTCTTAACGTTTGCGAGAGTCCGTCCAAGGGTGGATCTTCCCCGGGACAGACATCCGTACTCGCTTGCTTATCGGGCCGCGGACTTCTTGAAGGCAGAAGGATCCCGTTTGTACTGGGGAACCTGTCTCTGTCCTGCCTAAACGGGCTCGCCGCGCTGACAACCTGCGTGCCGATCCTGACCAGTGGTCCCACTCCTTCCTCCTTTCTATGCCCGTTCTGATTAATTTACTACTTCTCCGCCTACGGCCCGCTTCGCTCAGCACTATTCAAGCGAGTCTGAAACTTTTTCGGATCCACCGATGGACTCTTCGGCTCCCTTCTTCAGTGGGGGTGTTCTCGTGCTGACACTGTCCCACCGGAGGGGAGGTCCGAGGAGGTATCGATTAACACCTCGCCCGCCCGCAGTCTTCCTTCGGGTAGACGTGGCCCCGCTTTTCGATGTGTGTTAAGGGTGGGTTGGCTGCTGGTGGGATGCAGGAGGATGGAAGAGTCTTCCCTTCCTGCCTCTTCCCCTCCACCCCCGTTGACTTCGGTCCCGTCGACGGAGCCTTCTGGCTCTCCTCGGCCGCGGACCGCTTCCGAGATTTTAACTGCTGACGCCACACACTTGTCATCCGATGTGTCTCATCTCACTCCCGCCGACGCCATTCCTCCTTGTCATCCTCTTCCATCTTCCCCAGCCTTTGTTAGGGCGCGCCTCCTGGCGAGACGCGTCCCCCTTCCCGGCTTGCTAAGAAGTCTGGCAGGGGTGCGTCTGGGGGGAGGGATGTTCGAAATGTGGAGTGTGACTTGGGCGCGCCTCTTGGGCGAGCCCTCTCCGTGATGTGGCCCAGGAACCCTCCGTAAACAGGGGTCCACCATATCCCTGCTGCGTAAGATCGTTCCTCTCCCTCCCGGGTTGGGAGTCCCTGTTGCGTGGTCGTCCGGCGGCTCGCGGGACCTTCCGCCTTTAACCTCTGCCGAGAATGCCACCATCCCAAAAAACATTCGTGACTATTGTCACGGATCGTCCGACCTTTGATTGTTTCCCGTTTATGGCACGTTTCATCCAATGAAACTGCCGCGGATACTTTGCTAATTACGAAGAACTGAAGAGATTACTTGTCGATCATCAGCCCTTGGCTGTTTGTTTACAGGAGTTGCAACTTTGTGACCGTGACCTTTTACAACCTTCCCGGTACAGGGAGCCCCTTATTTCCCTGAATCGTGGAACCAGCGACAGGGGTGGGGCAGCGATCCTGCTTCACGAGTCTGTCCCATTTACTCCCATTCCACTCTCTACTCTGCTGCATGCCGTGGCGGCTCCATCTTGACGCGCCGCTTACGCTGTGCTCGGTGTACCTGGCGCCCAGCTGTAAATATACCAAGAAAGACCTCGTCGATTTTTTCACGTGTCTCCCACAGCCCATGTTGGTCCTCGGTACTTTAACCTTCGCCATCCTTTGTGGGGTGACTCTGTTACGTCCCCACAATTGCCGTTGCGTTGTTGAGTATTTTGCAGGATTTTTCATTGGGATATTTTCTCAACACGGGCCTTCCCACCTTTGAACGTTTGGATACAGGCACTTCTTCCTGTGTGACGTCTCGTGATGTTCCAATCTCGTCTTTAGATCGTTTTGGGTGGAAAGGTCGTCTTTCCTCTGTGGTAGTGACCACTACCCTATCGTGGATACCATCCTTCGGCCCCAGTCCGCAGCTACCACCTTATTTTCTGGCGGCGCTATGACAGGCAGACTGGTCTTCCTTTCATCGGGCCACTTACTTTTCCATCTTTTCCTGCAACTAACGTGTTCCCATCGCCGGCGGATGCCTTCACTTACTTCAGGAGGTTATCCTTCAGGCGGCGACGGAGCATATACCCCGTCATCTGGGACCCGAAAATCAACAACCCCCTGTGGAACCAGGAGTGTGCTCGGGCTAATCGTGAAAAGCGTAAGTTATATAGGCTGTATAAACAGACTCCCACACCTTCAACCTTGATTCTGTTTAAGGCTTCGGCGGCCCGTTCTCGGCGTATTAATCGCCGTACGCGGAAACAGTATTTTCGCACATACGCTTCCACCGTTAATTCCTCTACGCCTGTATCTTCAGTCCATAAAAAGGTGCGAAAAATTTCCCGAAAACACCATGCTGATCCGCCTATTATCCTCGCTTATGGCCCGCAAACTTCTGATGTCATCTCTGCTCCCGGTGTTGTGGCGGACGAGTTGGGTTATCACTTTTCGTCCTGCTCCAGCGGCTCCCGTTATCCTGAACCTTTTCGTTCTAGTCGCTGCGGGGTTGAGTTCCTGATTTTTCTTTCCGCCTGGAACAGACCTTCCATACAAACGGCTATTCACCAGGGCCGAGTCCTAGACGCCCTCAAGCTTTGCGGGGATGGAGCGCCTGGCCTTGACCGGAATCTCCTTTCAGATGCTTCGACATGCACATCCATCTGCCACTGCCTCTGCCTGCCTTCTTCCCTCCTGTCTGGTCTACTGCATATATTGTTCCCATTCCCAAACCTAGGGAAGGAGCCGAACGTCTCCGATAACCATCGCCCATTATTTCATGACCTGCAATACATGTAAAAGCTTCATGGGAGAGATGGTGGCTTCCCGTTTGTCCCACGGGGAGCAACTCCATGCATTTTCCGACACCATTTGGTTCGTCTCCATCGCTCGACTCAGGATCCTCTCCTCGGTTGGATTCACGATATTCGTGAGCTTTTGCTTCCAACAAATGACCCTGGCCGTCTTTTTTGACCTCGAAAAGCGTATAATAGCACGTGGAGGTTGGGGGTTTTGCGGAGCCTCCACTCTTTGGACTTAGGGGCAACTTCCCCTATCCTTCAGTTGTTGATGTCGGCCCGTTCGTTTCAGGTCCGTTGTGGTGCCAGCTGTCGAGGTGTTTTTGTCCTGGACGAAGGCGGTTGCCGCCAGGCAGGTTGTACTGAGCTTGTTGCTTTTCGCTATTGGTTTCAATGGTGTTGTCGATTCCATTCCGCCGTCAGTGCGCTGCTCCGTCTATGTTGACGGTCTCTTGCCCTGTACATCTCTGGTGCTAAAACTTCCTTGTTTGGAACGTCAACTTCAGGTTGCCATCGCAGAGGGTTTCTCTTGGTGCTCTGCCGCGTGGCCTTTACATTTTCCACGTTCGAAAAACTACGGGCCGTCTGCTTTTCCGGAAAAAATCCTCGTCGTTAGGGGTCGCCTACAATTGCTTCCAAGTTACGTCTCTATGGCTCCCCTATCGTGTGGAAAGCCGGGGTGCGGTTCCGGGTCTGTGTCGAGAGCGCCTACGTACCTTCCCAGTATTACTTCTCTCAAAGCTAATTGCCCCGTCTTTGGATCTCTTACGGCACCTGACTCCAAGACTGGGGTGCGGACAGAAAAAACATGCTCCACCTTTACATCATGCGGTGCGGGCTAAACTGGACTATGGTTGTGCCTTTATGGGCAGACCCTTCCGGTCCTACTCCGCCTTCTTGACCCCCATTCAGACTGAAGGTCTGCGAATGCCCACGGTGCTGTCCGTTCCTCTCCGAGGAAAGCCTGGAGGTGGAGGCGCGGGGGATGCCCCGATCCCTGCGAGGGAGCAAGCTCATGTGCTCATTGTTCATCCGTCTTGAGGTTCTTACCTCGTCGGCCTTGACACCTATAATAGAGCGCGTCCGTCACAACTCTTCTTATTGGCCATTTGCTGGGGTTGTTACTTCCATCTTCGCTTTCCTCGACCTTCCTCAGCGAGTGGTCATGTAATTTGACTTCAACTCTACTCGTTCACAGTGGGTCTCTCCGCCTCCTGCTCTCTGCAGTGGAATCCAGTCTTTGCATAAGTCGGAGGCGCACCAGTGCAGTTGAGGGATTCCTTTGTGTCTCATGTGGAGGTCCATAGCGACTCTATAGCGGTTTACACCGATGGTTCAAAGACGGAGGAAGGGGTGGGAGCTTCAGCTGTGTTTCCGGACATCACTGTATTCCATACCCTTCCGCCCTATTTGTCTGTTTTTTCAGCTGAAATAATAGCTATGTCCATGGCGGTTAACAGGATCAGTACCTTCGCCCGGGGGTAATTATACCATCTTTTCTGATTCTCGGAGCGCTCTCCAGTCGTTGCTTGACCAGTCAACCCGTAACCCGTTGGTCTGTGCCATTCAACAGTCCCTGTGCTTGTTGCCTGCGGAGCCACAACATTGGGTTCTGTTGGGTTCCCTCCCATGTGGTGTTCCTGGCAACGAACGGGCCGATGGGGAGGCCAAACGGGCGGCTGCACACACAGGGTGTCGGGTGAACAGAACCTACCATCCACCTGTACGCATGAGCCATTTCCCTGCTACAGATTTCTCCCTCACTGCATGACGTCGGGGCTTCCTCTCTGGCTGGCAGTCATGTTGGGCGAAGGAGCTCGTGCGCCCCAAACTAGCGGAATGTTCAACGTCCTGGCCGGTGGTCTTTTATCTTGTGGAAGGAGTTCCCTCCTGGAGGGTGGTCCTGCTCGATTGCGTTCTTTGGTTCATACAAATCTCACCATGGATTCTTACTGTCGCGGGGGTTCCCCCGACCTGCCCAGGTTTTGCTCCTCCAGTTGTCCTCCACTGTCGTTCATCTCTTTGTGGGTTTGCGTTGCCATCTCGACCCTTCGTAGCAAGTTCTTTCTGACGTGCTAACTATCCCTCTTCAGCATCGCCTTCAGCACATCTTATCCGAATCATTCTCATTTTCGTAGTGATCGCATTTTTGCCTTCCTCTTGGACCTGAACATCTTGTATTAAGATCTACCATCTCAGCCATGTTCCTTTTCGTTGTTGTTAGGATTTCCCCTGTCTTAGTTTTGCTAACACACGTCTAGCCGGCATTCTTTGTGTGCGGTGGGATCCCTGTACATCCACTCCCAAAAAAAAAATTATTATTATGATTATTATTATTATATGTATTATTTTTATTTTTATTATTATTATTTATTATTATTATTATTATTATTATTATTATTATTATTATTATTATTATTATTATTATATTATTATTATTTTTTTTTTTTTTTTTTTTTTTTTTTTATTATTATTATTATTATTAGACATTCATGAGTCATTTGCTTCCAACAAAATGACCCTGGCCGTCTTCTTTGACCTCGGAAAAGGCGTATGCATAAGCACGTGGAGGTTGGGGGGTTTTTGCGGAGCCTCCATCAAACCTTGGACTTAGGGGGCACTTCCCTATTCCTTCAGTTGTTAATGTCGGATCGTTCGTTTTCAGGTCCGTTGTGTGCCACGTTGTCGAGGCGTTTTGTCCTAGAAGAAGGGTGCCGCAGGGCAGTGTACTGAGCGTTGTGCTTTTCGCAATTGGTTTCAATGGTGTTGTCGATTCCATCCCGACGTCAGTGCGCTGCTCCATCTATGTTGACGATCTTGCCCTGTACATTTCTGGAGTTAAACTTCCTTGTATGGAACGTCAACTTCAATTTGCCATCGATAGGGTTTCCTCCTGGTGCTCTGCGCGTGGCTTTACATTCTCCACGTCGAAAACTATGGCCGTGCTTTTCCGGAAAAATCCTCGTCGTAGGGGTCGCCTACAATTGCCTCCGATGTTACGTCTCTATGGCTACCCTATCCATGTGGAGCCGAGGGTGCGGTTCCTGGGTCTGTTGCTCGATGAGCGTCTCACGTACCTTCCTCATATTACTCTCCTCAAAGCTGATTGCCGCCGTTTCTTGGATCTCTTACGGCACCTCACCTCCAAGACTCGGGGTGCGGACAGAAAAACCATGCTCCACCTTTACATCATGCTGGTGCGGGCTAAACTGGACTATGGTTGTGCCATTTATGGGCAGACCTTCCAGTCCTACCTCCGCCTTCTTGACCCCATTCAGACTGAGGGTCTGAGAATTGCCACGGGTGCATTCCGTTCCTCTCCGAGGGAGAGCCTGGAGGTGGAGGACGGGGTGATGCCCCTATCCCTGCGGAGGGAGCAGCTCATGTGCTCGCTGTTCATTCGTCTTCAGGTTCCTACCTCGTCGGGCTTGACACTATATTAGAGCGTGTTCGTCACAACCCTTCTTTATTGGCCATTTGCTGGGGTTTTTACTTCCATCTTCGCTTTCTCGACCTTCCTCAGCGAGCGGTCATTGCAAATTTTGATTTTACCTCTACTCGTTCACAGTGGGTCTCTTCCGCCTCCTGCTCTCTGCAGTGGATCCAGTCTTTGCATAAGTCGGAGGCGCACCAGTGCTGTTGAGAATTCCTTGTATCTCACGGAGGTCCATAGCGACTCTATAGCGGTTTATACCGATGGTTCAAAGACGGAGAAAGGGGTGGGAGCTTCACTGTGTTTCCGACATCACTGTATCCCATACCCTTTCCCGCCCTATTTGTCTGTTTTTTTTCAAAGCTGAACTATAGCTATGTCGCATGGCGTGAACAGGATCAAGTACCTTCGCCCGTGGGTTAATTAACCAGCTTTTCGGATTCTCGGAGCGCTCTCCAGTCTTTGCTTGCTTGACCGGTCAACCCGTAACCCGTTGGTCTTTGTGGCATTCAACAGTCCCTCTGCTTGTTACCAGCGCAGCACCACAACATGGAGTTCTGTTGGGTTCCCTCCCATGTGGGTGTTCCTGGCAACGAACGGGCCGATGGGGAGGCCAAACGGGCGGCTGCCCACAGAGTGTCGGGTGCCCGTTACCTTCCTCCTGCTGTGCACCTGGGCCTTTTCCCTGCTACAGATTTCTCAATCTCTTTCGTCGGCGGCTTTCCTCTCTGGCTGGCAGTCATGTTGGGCGGAGGAGCTGGCGTGCGCCAAACTTCGACATGTCAAACCGTCCTGGCCGGTGGGTCTTCAATCTTGTAGGAAGAGTCGGCCTCCTGGAGGTGGTCCGCGCTCGATTCTCTTGGTCATACAAAATCTCACCCATGATTTCTTATGTCGCGGGGGTTCCCCCGACCTGCCTATTTTGCTCCTCCAGTTTTCCCTCACTGTCGTTCATCTCTTTGTGGATTGCGTTGCCATCTCGACCCTTCGAAGCAAGTTCTTTCCTGACGTGCTAACTATTCCTCTTCAGCATCGCCTTCAGCACATCTTATCCGAATCATCTCATTTTCGTAGTGATCGTATTTTTACCTTCCTCTTGGAACTGAACATCTTGTATAAGATCTAACCATCTCAGCCTTGTTCCTCTTTCGTTTCGTTAGGGATTTTCCCTGTCGTTAGTTTGCTAACACGGTCTAGCCGCATTCTCGTGTGCTGTGGAGATCCCTGTACATCCACTCAAAAAAAAAAAAAAAAAAAAAAAAAAAGTATTATATTTATTGTTATTATTGGGTTCCCTCCCATATGGGTGTTCCTGGTAACGAGCGGGCCGCTGGGGAAGCCAAACAGGCGGCTACACACGGGATGTCGTGTGCCCAATACCTTCCTCCTGCTGTGCTCCTGGGCCATTTCCCTGCTACAGATTTATCCATCTCATTACGTTGGGGTTTCCTCTCTGGCTGGCAGTCATGTTGGGCGGAGGACACTCGTGGCGCCAAACTTCGGATTGCCAAACCCGTCCTAGGCCGGTGGTCTTCATCTAGTAGGAGGCGCCGCCTCCTGGAGGTGGTCCTGGCTCGATTTACCTTTACCTTATTTATATGGTAAATTTTGGTCATACCAATCTCACCCATGGATTTCTTATGTCGCGGGAGGATCCCCCGATCTGCCCGTTTTGCTCCTCCAATTGTCCTATCACAGTCGTTCATCTCTTTTTGGATTGCATGACCATCTCGACCCTTAGAACCAAGTTCTTCCCTGACATGCTAACTATACTTCTTCAGCATCACCTTCAAAAAAATTATTATTATTATTATTATTATTATTATTATTATTATTATTATTATTATTATTATTATTATTATTACCTTATTTTTATTATTTTATTATTATTATTATTATTATTATTATTATTATTATTATTATTATTATTATTATTATTATTATTGTTGTTATTCTTGCTGTTTGTCATTATTATTGTTATATTTTTATTGCTATTTTTATTAGTTATTTTTCTTCTTATTCTTATTATTATTCTTAATATTCATTTTATTTTCTTCTTTATATTGTACTTTTTGTTTATCGTTCATTTTCCCCGTCCCTTTCCCAGTTTGTTTTCTTTTTCCTCTTTTTTTTTTTTTTTGTGTACGAACTACCCTACGTATTCCTTCTCTCTTATGGGAGTCGCCCCTGCTTCCTCCTTCTTCCTGGTAGCTATCGGACTGCTGCCTCTGTGCGTATCTTGTGCCCTTCTCGCCATCTTTCCTCTGTAGGCAAGGGTACAGGTCAAAAACCGGCTTTTCTCCGGGCGGCTATTATAGGGGACCCTAACCTTGGCTAACCACTGAAGAAGCTGTCCCGCACTTGGTTGTATATAATCTTGGGCTTCACGTCTTATCCGTGTGGTTCGTCTTAGGGACTGGACGTGGAGTTCCGGGGGCTTTTCTGAGGCCACGCCCACAGCCTACTCTATGGGGTGGGGGAGTTATATAGCTTTGGGAGTGTGACGGGCGCAATTTCAGCGGTCACGCTCTCAGGACATTTATTGTTTATATTCATCATTGGTTTTGTTGTTTTTGTGCTTATCTATTGAGGTGTACTGTTTTGGGAGTATATACTTATATTAAATTGAAAAAGAAAAATATGGTTCTAAATTGAGGCCAACTTCACCATCTGTTTGGCTCCCACTAAGAGCTTTGGTGCCCTTGCCGATGATCTTGTTGGCTTTTTTGTCCCTAACCCTAGTCCTACGCAGCGATTTCATCGCCGGGGCTCATTCTTCTCGACCGGAAAAGTTTGTAACGGCCTCTACTTGTCCACATTCGACTCGAATTACGCACCAGATATCCCAAGTGTCCTCTCACCAGCGAGTTCTTCCACCTGGGCGACATCACCATAACACGCAAGCTACTACGATCACTATCTCGGACTCCCTCTAGGGGCTCCGGGTATTGCGTCTTGTCCTCTCAATTTTTTAATTTCCCCTATGTCCCAACCAATGACGGCTAGCACCCACCATGCTCTCAGCAACGCTTTGGAGGCAGCTCTCCATACTCGTGAGGTCCAGGCGACACCAATGAATAATGGTTCCCTTCTGGTCCGTGCTACCTCCAGTACGCAGAGCTAATTACTGGCTTCTCTCTCCATATCTCTATTATCTCCAAACCTGACGATGTCCCTAATACGTCGAAAGGTACCATATACGCTTCTTAATTCCGTTCGGATACAACGTATGATATCCTTGCTCAACTCCATCGTCTAAATATGACGATCACAAATGTCTATCGGTTCCTCACAGAGACAATCCATCTTTACCAAACCCTTGTCTCCTTCTTAACTTCAATGTGCCATTCCCTCCAACCAAAGTTAAACTAGGCTTTACTACGCACACGGTCCGGACTTACATCTCCTTCCCGAAGTGTTTCAAGTGTCATAAATTTGGCCACCAAAAAAAAAAAAAAAAACGTAGATCCCCACAAACCATACGTTCACAATGTGGTTCTCTCCACACCACTTGTAATAACCCTCCTTGTTTTCCCATTTGCAAGGGTCCACATTCAGCCTCATCTGTCCACTGTCCCTTCTTTACTTTGGAGAAGGAAATCTTAGAGCAGTGTGCTCTTCACAAATTGGATCGTGAGGCGACGCTCCTAGGAAAGGAGTTGTCTCATCTTCTCATTTCTTTTGCTTAGGATGATGCGCCCCCCCCTACTAATACCCCGCTCCCGTGTTGCAAGTTTGAATAGTCCTCAAGCCTTGAATTCACCCATTCTTCCTACCGACTCGAATTTTGACACACCTGTGTTGGAGGGTTGGAGGTTCCTGTTCTTCAGCACGACTGGCCTACACTTTCTTCTCCAGGAATAAACTGCCCCCTGCATGACCCGCATTCATTCTAGACGTAGGTCCCCTGAACAGGCGTTTTTGAACCGTCGAGAATATCTCGCTTACACCCACGCATCTCTTACGGCTACACACTCCCTGCCCCCTTACCATCTTCGCTGGAATTGCTCCGCTACATTTACAGGCATGGGTATTTCTTTTGATCCAATGGAAAACATTTCCGTAAGAGACCGATACCTGTCTCCCCGGGTCCATCATCTCATGACGATGGATCTTCTCCCCCACGACGAACCTATTCCCTTTAACATCGGACTTCCGACTTTTTAAAGTCTACTTCCACGCCCTCTGAGGTTCCCGCGGTTTCTTCAAAACGGGCCCGTCGTTCTGCAGGTGCTCGGGAATTGCGTGCCGCTAATGTTCCGCCTCTGCCTTCTCATGACTCTTTAACGAACGTTACCGTGCATAGTCACACCGTTCCCTCTTATTCTAGTGATTCTGAATTTTTTTCAAATTCCTATATGAATATTACAATCGATTCATGTTTTCCTTACCCTTCCCACTCAAGGGAACGGGTGGAAACCCCTAGGGATGCGTCGGTTACTGTGCTCCCCGGTATCGCTCCCCAAACCGACACTTGCACCTTACCTTCGGAGATAACGATGGTCCCTCTTAATGGAGGTCTTTCACTCTCTACGGATTTTGCTGTCTCTTTGAGCTCGACACCAGGAGAGGAGGATAAAGAGATCATCAGCTGAAGTGACTCGGCCCTCTCTCCTCCATTGGAACAATTATCCTCCACCGACGCTGTTCGAAGCCCTGATACGGTGTCTGGGGTGGCCCCACTCTTCAATTTGAGGGCACTGGTGGGTACCTCGTATCCCCAACGCGGTGAGCCAGATCTTGCTCCCCTGTGACTTCTATTGCCTTTAGGTTAATGGATAGGTTACATTGGATGATATGAATCCTCTCTGGCCCGTGTTTTTGGAGACGAATCTGTTGTGGCTGCTGGATCAACTTCTAGTATGCCTCCCCGTTTCCGTCCCATATCCCTTCTTCGGGACCTTCCCCTTTCCCTGGATTCAAGACACCTCCGGGTGGGGAACGGCAGATTCCCCGTTCCCCGTACCCGCTGAGGTAAGGATGTGCAACCCCCTGATGATACTCAACCTGTCTCCATCAGAGTTACCGACAGGTCTATGGCTAAATTCTTACAATGGAATTGCCGCAGCTACTATTTTAACTTCGAAGAGTTAGCCCGACTTTTTGAATTTCACCATCCAAAGGCTATCTGCCTTCAGGAGATTCAGCTTCGTGGCCGATATTTTCGACAACCTTCAGGCTACAGGGATCCTCTTGTGTCTGTGAATCTTATCCCTAACGATAGAGGGGGAGCGGTGATAATTTTCCATGAGTTGGTACCCTTCACTCCCATACCTCTCCAAACTCACATGTTGTGGCTTACTTACAGCTCCTATCTGTCCATACATGAAATTGGATCTTGTCAACCTGTTTATGCAACTTCCACAACTTCTCCTCGTTTTAGGAGATTTTAATATACGTCATCCGCTGTGGGGAGACCGTCTAACATCTCCGAAAGTTGAGTGGCTGCTTGAGTGTCTGTAGCACCGTGGCACAAACGGTAGAGCGACGGAGTCGCATAGCGACGGAGTCGCATAGCGACGGCGCGGGTTCGAATCCTAGTTCGGATCCTAGGTAGAAATTACTAGAAGTTCCCCTCCTTGAATAGGGCTATGCCCGTGAGGTGTGAACTTTATTTAAAAAAAAAAAAAAAAAAGTTATTCCTGCGATGTTTGAACACTGGCCTACCAACTCATAAACTCCGTGATACTCATTCCTTTACTTGCGTGGATATCTCCTTCTGCTCCATTTCCATCATAGTCACCTATCTATGGGAGAAGTTATCATCTAATTTTTATCACATCCCTCAGCTCCACCTCTTCTCAGCCTCGTATTCAACATGGAGATATGACCGCGCAGTTCTAGCAGGCTACGGAAATGCCTTTGCTCCCCGCACTTGACACCTTTCCGACGCCTGTTGCGTCTTTCAAATTTTTCCAGACTACTATTCTTGGAGCTGCTGAGACTAATATTCCTCGCTCACAACCAGGGTTGTGGAGTCGGTTCAAAAAATTTCCGACTCCGACTCCGATTCCGACTCCACCCTCTTCAAAATTACCGACTCCAACTCCGACCTCTTGAAAATTACCGACTCCGACTCCACCCTTTTGAAAATTACCGACTCCGACTCCGACTTCGACTCCACCCTTTTGAAAATTACCGACTTTGATTCCGATTCGGACTCGGACTCCGACTCCGACTCCACCCTCTTCAAAATTACCGACTCCTACTCCGACTCCCACTCCACCCTTTTCAAAATTGCCGACTCCGACTCCGACTCCACTCTCTTCAAAACTACCGACTCCCCGACTCCGACTCCGACTCCACAACCCTGCTCACAACAGTGCCATCGTTCTGCTGTGCCGTGGAGGCCTTAAGAGTGTAAGCAGGTCAATCGAGAAAAACGAAAGCTTTATAGACCCTACAAACTGTTACCATCCCAATCATATCTGATCTTATTTAAGGCCGCTGTTGCTTAACTCGTCGCATTAACAGAAGGACCTGGAGACAATACTTTCGTACTTACGTCTCTACCATCGATTCATCCACTCATTTGCCTTCCGTTCACAAGGTTGTTCGGAAAATATTCCCCAAGCACCACATTGATTCCCCTATCGTTCTTAAATACTGCCCGGACGTGTCGAACGTGATCAGCCCACCAAGTGCGGTTGCAGACGAATTGGGGTAACACTTTGAGACTTTCTCCAGTGAGTCTAGATGCAAGGAACCATTCCACCCAGATCGCCTGTTGATACGTCCTCCGGACTTCATGATCCTCCTTATAACCACCTTTTTACGAAGGCTGAATTCCGGAGGGCCCTCGGGGCTTGCAAGGATGGAGCGCTGAGGCCGGATAGCATCTCTTACCAGATGATATGTCACCTCCACCAGTCCGCCTAAGCTTTCGTTCTCCCATTGTATAACCGTATTTGCGTGGAGAATATATTTCCACCAGTTTTAACAGTGGACGCCTATCTTCCTTGAGGCGACAAAAGAGCGACGTTAACTCATCGTTTTAGGCGCTCACATAGAAGGAGGCCTCCTAATACACTTGATTGATGGAAAATAAATAAATATATCCTAAATTGTGTCAATTTATTCATCGCTATCAAGCTAGCCTTCTCAGAATTGTTGGATTATAGGAAAGACAGGTATACTCTCAACCTGCATCTTCTCTTAGGTCATGACATTCGAAAAGCCTTTTCAAACAACATACAAGTCTTGGCGGTTTTCTTTGACCTTGAGGAGGCATATTCCACATGGAGATTGGGAGTCCTCCAAAAGCTTCATTCTCTGGGCCTGCGGTTTAAGCTTCCCTTTTTTTCTCCAGAACCTGATGACCAATAGATCTTTTCAGGTACGGTGCAAATCTGTATTCTCTATAGTATTTCTCGTGAAAAAGGGGGTGCCGCAGGGTAGTGTCCTCAGTGTGATCCCCTTCTTTCTGGGATTCAATGATGTGCTGTACAATAACTCCTCCCCAGTCCGTTGGTCCCTTTATGTGGATGACCTAGCAATATACATCGCTGGAGCTAGGCTCTAATACATGGTGCGCCATCTGCAACTGACCATTGATAAACTGTCCACTTGGTTCGATTCAAGGGGATTTTTGTTCTTCACGCAAAAACTAAGGCTGTTCTTTTCCATCGGATAAACCAACGGGTGGCCGGGAAGAGCCACTCCCATCGTTGGTTCTTTACGGCTCGCCCGTTACATTCGAACCACAGGTTAAGTTTTTGGGCATGATTTTTTAATTAGCGACTGTCCCCTCTTCCACATATCCATCAATTGAAAACCAGCTGCCACCGACCACTGGATCTTCTTCGTCACCTCACTTCTACCACCTGGAACGCTGGCAGAAGGATTCAGCTCAGGCTTTATATCGCCTTGGTAAGATCAAGGTTGGGCTACAGATGTGCCATATATGGCCAGACTTATTGCTCTTATATACGCCTTTTAGACCCCATCCAAAATGAGGGTCTTCGTATTTCGAAGGGAGATTTCTCTTTTTGCCGAAGAAGAGCCTGGAGCTATGCCTCTGTCTCTGAGAAGGAAACACCTCGTGTGCTCCCTGTACGTCCGACTACGAGCTCCTACACCCTCAGATCTGATTTTCATACCTGATACGGTAACATTTCGTCTGCCATTTTGGCCATTTGCATCAGTATTGGCTCCTGTATTTGACCGGATTTCACTTCGAGCTGTTTTGCCTTATTTGTATAATCATTACACCGATCCATGGTTACATCCACCCCCAGGTATGCACAAAGATGTGGTCATTGTCTAAATCTGACCACCCTTCCCTCCTCAATGCCATCTTCTCCTCCCAGCACGCGAGTCAAGCTGACTCATAGCCGTTTTTACTTATGACTCCAAGACTAACCATGGTATTGAAGCATTAGCTGTATTTCCTGACCGCAGTCTGTCCCATACTTTGCCTTCCTTCTCCTCTTTCTTTACGGCAGAGCTGGTGGCATTGCTTCTCGCAATTTCTAGGATTCTCATTCTTGATGGAGCTGACCACGTCACTATCTTTCTCCGACTCTCAAAGTGCGCTTCTCACAAATCAACAACGGTCCCCATACAACGTTTCTTGTGCAGACTACATGCCCGTTGTTAAGTTCTGTAGTTCTATTGGGTTCTCTCTCAAGTGGGGGTTGCAGGCAATGAGCGTACTGATGGGGCAGCAGTCCAGGTGGCGGCATCCCGTAAATCCTGCAACGCATACCTCCCTCGAGAACTCCGTATGGAACTTCTTCCCGCAACCTGCTAACACCCATCATGAGTGGCTTCAGGTCCTTCTGGCAAGCCTGTTGGAGCGAGGATCTGCGGGGAGCTAAACTCCGCTTGTAGAAGCCCCTCGTGAGTAGTTGGTCTCTCCAGATTCGCCTGTGCCGACACTAACACGACTTGGAATCGGCCACACTCATTTAACATATGTGTACCTCATATCGAGGAACTCTCCCTCCTCTTGTCCATTTCGCCGGGTCCATATGCCCCTCTCTTTCCACCATCTCCTGATTTATTCTCCCGCTTTGGCATCACCACGTCGTAGGTACTTTCCTGCTATAGCCTCCATCCCCTGTAGAAATCGACTTTCCTCCATTCTAGCTAAATCTCTGCTTTCGTTCAGACGTGCCTTTTGCGTTCTTAAGAGAGCCGAATTTACTTCATCAGTTGTAATTCGTTTCCATTTTGGTATGTTTAGGATCAGGTCCTGTGTGAATTTCACTACTATAGCCGCTGTACACGAGTCAAAAAAAAAAAAAAAAAAAAAAGTCAATTCGGAAATTTTTTAATATTTGAAAAGTTTCAAACCTTGTGGGCACAAAACATTTAATTTAATTAAATTTCGTCCATGTTTTCCAATGAACAAATTTTATTAAAATCGTTATAGCATTTTTTTTTTAATTTAGGGAATAAAAAAAATAATTTTGATCGAAAAAGAAGCATTATTAGTTGAAAATGTCTTCAAACAACGATGTATCTCGATACTCATTCAGTATGATGTTTGGGAGGATTATTGCTCAAGTTCGGACAAAAAAAATATCTAGAACCGAAAATTAGTTTTGTCACAACCACGAAGTTCTATTAATAACACTTTCGTTTATCATTTATTAGTAATTACTAAGTAAACTTGAGATATTTATGAAAAACAAAATTAGTTTGTGAATATAAGGGATTAAATAAAAATTCAACCGTCAGCAGTATTTTCATTTATGTATTTATTTATGTTTTTTTTTTTTAATTTTAAGATTAAATTTAAATTTTATTTATTTTGGCGGAATAAATTTGATTAAATTTTAATAGTAAAAGTTATGAATGTAAGAGTTACAACCATTTAGAACAAACATTTATTATTTATTCATTAATTTCAAAGTTATATTTTATGATGTTTTTGCAGGGCTATTTCTCTTTTCATTCAGAAAGATGAAAGCACAAATATTCAGTCCAAAGTCATTCCAATATCTGCTGAGAGAAATTACTTACAACCTTTATCCGTCTCTCAACATCCTTAGGCTACGATTACAGTGGATGAGTATTGACTAATTTCATTTTATTTTATAACTTTTCTCTTGAGAAGTTTCAAATTTTTAAAGGAGAAAAACCTTTGATAGACATCGACGGATCACGTTTCAACAGATGTTATTCAAATTAGGGATTTTTCTTCACAAATCTACATAGTAATGAAAATTTTATACTTTTTTAAGATTCCATTGAGAATGTAATAAAACATCCGAAGCCAAATCGAAAAAAAAAAGACAATGCAATTTTGTCCAATCGTGCATCCATTCCAACAGTAGCTTTAATGTCATTTTTCCAGTAATATCTATTTTCCTCTAACTTCAGGAACTTTGCAGTTTCACCTAATTTCTAGATGTTCAAGGTTTCTTTTAGCCTGAATGAGGAAGAAGCCTTCTGGTAATCAATATATGTCATACATAAACTTTTCCGAACCCTCCTACTATTTTCCATTATCATTGGTTGTCTTTTAGTTCCATAAGAACACCTGCTTCGCCTTTTCGTTTTTCACTATGTTGTTGCTTGTTACATATTTCCATGCTTACTAAGCATGTCTTTTCAATTGACCTTTCTGATTACATTCATAGCTGCACTCAGAACATTTAAATAATTTTATATTGCGATGCTTTAGCATGTTATTTTAAGTTTCTTCTTCAGTTTGCACTCATGGCCGCCACTCAGAACATTTAAATAATTTTATTTTTTGATGAGTAAGCATGTGTAATTTTAAGCTTCCTTTCAGATTACACTCATAGTCACACTCAGAACATTTAAATAATTTTATATTTTGATGAGTAAGCATGTGTAATCTTAAGTTGTCTTTCCGATTACACTCATAGTCACACAAAGAACATTTGAATAATTTTATATTTCGATGCTTTAGCATGTGTGCTTTTAAGTTTACTTTCTGATTACACTTATAGTCACACTCAGAACATTTAAATAATTTTTTATTTTGATGCATACCTATGTGTATTTTTAAGTGTGCTTTCCGATTACACTCATAGGCACACTCAGAACATTTAAATAATTTTATATTTTGATGCATAAGCATGTGTATTTTTAAGTATTCTTTCTGATTACACTCATAGTCACACTCGGAACATTTAAATAATTTTATATTGCGATGCTTTAGCATGTGTATTTTTAAGTTTCCTTTCAGTTTGCACTCATGGCTGCACTCAGAACATTTAAATAATTTTATTTTTTGATGGGTAAGCATGTGTCTTTTTAAGTTTCCTTTATCATTACACTCATATTCGCACTCAGAACATTTAAATAATTTTATATTTTGATGAGTAAGCATGTGTAATCTTAAGCTTTCTTTCCGATTACACTCATAGTCACACAAAGAACATTTAAATAATCTTATATTTTGATGCGTAAGCATGTGTCTTTTTAACCCTCCTTTCTGATTACACTCATAGTCACACTCAGAACATTTAAATAATTTTATATTTTGATGCGCTAGCATGTGTAATTTTAAGCTTCCTTTCTGATTACACCCATAGCCACACTCAGAACATTTAAATAATTTTATATTTCGATGCGTAAGCATGTGTATTCTTAAGTGCTCTTTCTGATTACATTCATGGTCACACTCTGAACATTTAAATAATTTTATTTTTTGATGTGTAAGCATGTGTCTTTTTAAGTGTCCTTTGTGATTACCCTCATAGCCACACTCAGAACATTTAAATAATTTAATATTGCTGTGAGTTAGCAGATGAGAGCTTAAGTGTTGTTTATAAATGCTTTCATAATTACAATGGGCACATTTTAACTTTCTTTTATGCAAATTCAGATGACTTTTCAACTCTTCATTACTTTTAAAATTTAAATTACAATATTTGCAGCAGAGGTTTTTCACAATTTCTTTTTACCTTATCATGTTTGGATAATCTTTTGAAGTCTTTTCACTTTGAAACCTTTTTCTCCTTGACCAGCGATGATAATAGGGGTCTGTTCGAATAAAAATAAAATGGAATGAATATGAAAGAAAATTAGAATAATTTCACACAAACTTTGAATAAAAATGTTTATTTTTTTTTATTTTTAGTTTTAAAGTTCAATAAATTTCCCCATTTCCCAACAGCTGAATAAAATTGGTGTCAACGTTTGTTCATTTAATTTATCAGATTTACAACAAAATTTCTATATATATATTATAATATTATATATATATAATATATATATATAATATAATATATAAATATATTATATATATATATTATATATATATATTATATATATATATTTACACCCTCTATATTTCCAGCAGGGTGTTACTTACTATTCTTGACACGTGTATAACCTAATGGTAGCATCTGATTTCGCCCTTTGAAGTGCAGCAAATAATTGGTCTTTTATTTTATATTTTTCAGATTCGGACTCATTGAGAAAATATTGGCATAAAGAAAAATGTGAACATAACTCCAGGATATGAAACAATGAGATTCTAATTTCTTAACTTTTTACTTTGTGAAAAATAATAATAAAATATTTCTTTTATTCCGAATTTCTTTATCCAAAAAAATTATATAATAAATAATCTTAATATATTTTTATATCCTTATCATCTATTCACAGAATAATATATAAATTATATAAATGTTAATACACTGGTCAAAATATAAATCTTAATAAATTAAAGTTCCTTTTCTTACAAAATAAGATTCTTTTCTTAAAAAATACATATAAGTTTTCTTCTTTAAAAATAATAAAAAATAGTATTCGTAAATGCTTAAAAATATGAGAAAAATCCTTCATGAATAAGAAGCTGAGCAACGGAGTGAGAGCTTTCAAATCATAGATTATCATCCACAAAGTTTTAAGTGAAGGAAGTATTGCATTATAGATACTACTAAGTATATTTGATAATTATATTTTTTGTTTCGTCTTGTGAACAAACAAGGCAATAAGAAATAAATCAAAGCTCATATCAAGAGCAAAATATAATAACTAATCTACTCTTCTTTCGTAGATCGTAAAGCGATTATATTTTCAAAAATTACAGTATCTAATCTTATGGTACAGCCTTTTCAAAAATGGCTTGCAAAGCTTCGTTGCGGAGAATCTCATATCAGAGATGAAAATACAAAATGCCAATAAAAGAATTTTCTGCACAAATTCTTTCGTGAATAGATTAAAATAAGCACTGTCACTTTTATAAAAATATAAATCACAGTTAAATAAGACACAGTGTAATTTAAACTTCTCACTTTTAAAATAATAAACAGACACGTTTATAACACGCGCTTCTCACATCCAACGTCCCAGCCTACTCCTGACACTTTCTGTCCACAGAAAATTCGTTTCCTCATCTCTCCACTTCGGAAACTTAAACTTTTTCCCGAATTAACACAGTCTTGTATTTGCACTAGTTATAAAACTTCAGCTATTTGTTTTGCCAATATAAGATGACTTACAACTAAAAATATTATGGTAAAGAAAGTTCCCCACACGAAAAAAATAAATTTATTGTAATAAATTTTCTTCCTAACGTAATGATAATTACATCTATTATTTAAAAACAATATATCCTTAATCATTTGAAAACTATTATACATAATTTACACGTATAAATAATTACATAAAAGAAAACAACACTCCTCTCTTCAAAACATTAAATGAAAGACCTTCCTTCCATAATCGCATTTCAAGTTCTTGGGCGTTTATTTACTTACAAAAAAAAAATAATTACATAAATAAGCATGACTAAACACTTCAAATCAACTTATCAGATATCCAGAAGAATATCCCTTGGAAAAGCATGCAAAGGAAAACACCCAAAAGAAACTATGAAACAGAATTAAGAACAGGAAGTTTCGTTATTAAAGGAAGAGTTATGATCGGAGTGATCATGCATAGGAGTACTGTGAGAGGGTTGAAACCTCTTGTTAGAACGTAAATTTCTAGGGCTACCTTCACGAGGTCCCCCGAATCTTTGATATGGCACATAACTAGCATCAGAAAGATCGGATTCTGACTTAGAACGTTCAAAACTACTGTCACGAGCACTACTATTCCTATCACCAAAACCATGAAAAGAACCTTCGGAATCAAAATTAGGATCATCTACGATTTCGGAAATATTTTGATTTCGATTAAAAACCGGACTATTTTGTACTCTTATAGGGTCTTTAAAAGAAGACTGAGAATACCTTGAATTATTCACCGAAGGTGGATTACTAAAATTCCTCGCGACTTTATGTGGAACACAGACATTTTCTTCCTCATCAACTTCTTCTGTTGACGCATCTTCCACATCTTCATCATGACAGTCAAAATGTACTTTCTTATGACTCTTATTATTATAACTAGAAGACTTAACTAACTTTTCAGACGTAGGTTCGACCATAACAGGTTCTGCAACAACTTTAAAATTGTCGCTGTGGACAGCTATCTCTCTACCAGTAGCTAAACACTGCAATATGAAACGATTTCTACCCAGGACCCCAACAACCCTGTAAGGCCCCTGCCATCGCTTATGTAATTAAAAGGTATTTTAGGTGGTTTAACAGCTAAAATATAGACACGACTTCCTACCTTGATATCTCTTTCCAAAGCTTTACCGTGTTGTCTTGACACAAACTTTTGAGTTTCCAACTCCAAATTCTCTTTTGCTATCTCCCTTATCAAATTAGTTCTCACACTTAAATCTATTAACTGATCGTGTGTCGGACGAAAATCTTCTTCCAAATTTACAAACGGAGATACGTAATTATCTACATCATAAGGTAGGCGTTTTGAGTAGCCATGAAGTACATAGTGTGCACTTTCCCCTATGGATTCATTAAAAGTGCTATTTAAACATAACTGAACAAAATGGTAAATAATTGGACAATCATCCCCCTTTCGTTTATGTAAGTGCCTAAGAATTTCAAATTCTCGGAGGTGTTCGTCTTTCACATAGAGAAATTGCTATAGGACTCCTCACGACTTAATTCTCTACCTTACGGATTTTTCCACATTACAAAGTTGGCTTTAAAAAAATCAGAATATATACTCACCACCCCCATCAGATACTAAAATACTGGGACAACTATGTCTTACTATAACGCGATGTAATAACGCATTGGCGATGTGTACACCACTCCTAGAAGGTATACCACAAATTTCAACATACCTCGTTAACGAATCCTTAAACAATAAAATATATTTAGCACCAGAAACTTTACAAGTCGGCAATGGGCCGATAATATCATTATGTACACGTGAAAACGGTGCATAAGCAAGTGGGTACTTAAATATAGGTGCCCTATGTGGAATATTCCCCTTTACTTTCAAACATGAAGAACAATCTTTACAAAACTGGTAGACTCTTTTTGTCATACCTGGAAAAATATATCTCTCTTTAATCTTCTTCTCCGTCCTTATATGACTCATGTGTCCCGATCCCAAGGAACAATGACCAATATTCAACACAGTATATATTAAAGAATCTGGTATCTCGATGAGATACTTTTGCTCATTAGTTACATAATACAATATACCCTTAACATAAGCATGCGGAAAACTGTGAACACCACTATTTTCTTTAACAAAATTTAATATAGGAATCAATCTAGGACACTTCTCCTGTTCTGCCTTAATAACATCGGAAGTTAAATTAAATAACTGAGTGTTAGGATACATAACATCGATACGCGAAATAAAAGAAACTGGGACATAGCCAGGAGGATTTTCTCGACAAAAAATCAGCGCAAACATTCTTTTTTCCTTCTATATATAGAATTTCAGGTTCAAAAGCATTAACCTTAATAGCCCACCGTGCTAATTTGTGGGAAAGATCTTTATTCTTAAATATACCTACCAACGGCTGATGATCAGTATAAATACGTATTTTATAACCAAATATAGTATTTCTAAACCTCGTTAAAGCCCACATTATCGCCAGGGCTTCTAAGTCAATTGTACTGTAGTTCTTTTCGGACTTACTCAGTGTGCGAGAAGCGAAAGAAATTGGGCGAATGTTTCCGTTATCATCCTTTTGAGCCAATGTAGCCCCTAGCCCGATGCTACTAGCATCTGTTGTAACAATGAAATCTTTAGTAAAATCAGGAAACTTTAGCAAGGGATCGATATTAACTTTGCTTAGACGGTATCAAAACGCTCGTTGCTGCTCTTTTGCCCCAGAGAACCGACACCCTTTACAAACAAAGACGTTATAGGCTGTGCTAAGACACTAAAATTAGGAACCAACTAGATGGACGGTAAAAGATACGAAACTATGAAAGAACGCGCAGACGTGACGTCTGTCGGCACTGAAAAAGACTTTAAAGCATTAATTTTGGTCGGATCCGCCGACAACCCCTTAGAACTTATTTGAAAACCAAGGTAAACAAGTGACCTTTTGAAGAAATTTGCTTTTTCGAGTTTCACTTTTAATTTAGCTCTTTTTAAAGCATCAAAAACTAAACCCAAACTGTCATAATGTGACTTAATGTCTGCAGAAAACACGATTATATCATCAAGGTAAACTAAGGCATGTATCCCTAAGAGATGAGACAATGCTAACTCCATGACTCGGCAAAAAACGTTAGCGGCTGTTCGCACACCCATTGGTAGACGAACTGGTTCAAAATGCCCTCGTTGAGACGAGAAAGCTAAATATGGGCGGCTTTCAGGAGCCACGCCCACCCCGTAGTAGCCTGTGATGAGATCCAAAGATGAGAATACAGAAGAATTTCCTAACTTGGATAATGTAGACTCAATGTGGGGTACGGGAAATTGCACCGGTACCACATATTTATTTAATTTCCTATAATCCAAAACGACCCTAGGGCGCGGATTATCTTTCTTGGGAATAATAAGAAGAGGAGAGTTATGCGGAGAGTCTGAAGGTACTATGTATCCCTTCATTAAACAGTCATCAATCCAGCTGTCAATATCTTGCTGGTAGCGATGAGGCATATTATAATTAGCAGTATAAATATATCTTGGGGCATCCGGTGTAAGCTCTAGCTTAAACTCACTTAGCGGACAAACATCTACTCTATCATTACTAAGAGCTATCGCTTCTTTATTTGCTATAAGAAAATCCAAAATTTGTTCCATCTGCGTGGGGTCTTGCAGCACCACCAAATCGGAATCTTTCTTAGACTTAGATAATAAAATCTCCCTGTAAACTTCACGAAGTTCCTCATCCGAAAGACCTTCGGAGCATTCTACCTTATTTATATTCGATTCATAACTACGAAAAGAAAGAGAACTTGCACTCGAAATAACAACATTTTTATCTAAAACAATTGTGGACGGACTGTAATTGATACACTTTATTACGATAGTGCCATCGTGCACTGTGCTGAGTACGTTAGCAAACATAATATTTGACAAAGAATTTCTCTCAGAAACAATATAAGAATTTTCGGGAGGCTTCGTCCCGGCTTTTGATTTACCATCCACAGATAAAAGATAGCTAGAATAAGGCTCAAATTTCATTGAGTTAGGAAGCAGAAGTTCATAAATTTCTTCGTCTGAAATTACGACTTCGTGATGGAAAGTTTCACTTTCGAAATTAATGTGGTTAGCTTGAAAACCAAAATTGACAGATTCGTATCTGGATCACCATTTTCTGTTGAAGAGTATCATATAAAGGAAATCAAAACGTAGGTCTTGACATCGCTATTAGAGGATCATAAACGTTGTAACGGAATATTCACGTAAGTATAATTATCTTTCAGCAATAAAAATATAACAAATCTGAACTAATCAGAAAAATAACCAGATGACATTCTCCCTTAAATCAAAACCTTAAAACAGCATTGAAATTAAAAGATGACAAAGTAATCATTGAATAAGGTTTGTTTCAAGGTAATGTGTGAAGTTTACACGCCCTACTTTAGGCAGTTTTGTATATTTGGTGGTTCCCTTTTGGTTGGGTTATTGTATCTGGGATTAAAATAGCGGGTACTCCTTTTGCTAACTCTCCCTAATCAAACTGACTGATGACCCGCTATCGATATACCCGAAATTTCTTTAATAAACTCGTATTCGACAGTTAAACTTACCTTAAGAAAATAGCTTTTACCTATTAAAGGATTTTCTTCTATTCGAAATACATTCGTGGAAAGCGAATTTTTAACCATATTTGAAATAAAATTAACCTCAATAGGGCTTATTACGGCATCTTGAGGTGCCAGATCCGTAACCCTTTTCAAAAAATTTCATCATAAAAAGACCTCTCATGCGATTGTTTCGCTGGGCGGTACGCGAAATTATCATAAAAATTTTGCGCATGGCGCGTATTCATAGTACGGTTATTTCGTTTAAACTGCAAAAAATTCGAACTTTTATCGTGAAATTCACCTTCACGGATTCCATAATTGACATTATACTTACATTGAGAAATAAATGTTTTCTGATGGGTATACTGGGAACGTTCCAGGCTATATCTTCATTCAACTTACGCATTAATCGTCTAGCACAATAATTTTATGTTCCTGACATTTTCCGTTGACCTATATGTAATATATATGTCACTCTTGAAAAATGAGTAGTTAATAATCATTATTATTCGATTGAAATTTTTCCTGATAAACATTATATCCACACTATATTTACAGTTCTTGTTGAATCTGCTCCACTAAATGTGTCTTAAAATAATTTGATCCTTGAATAAGCAGAATAAGGCTTTCCGGCATTACTATAGGACTGTTACAAGACATGTAGCTGGGGATTGACCGGGTTCAATATCATAAATTATACTGCTTTTATGCCCATCTTTCAAATGTTTGATTACCAATAATGTAAATATAGTTACAATGTGTTCGTATATATATATATATATATATATATATATAATTATACTATATATATCTATAATAACTAGTATATACTAGTATATTATATATAGATATGATTATAATTATAATTATTAAATAACCATTTTATTACTATTCGATCTAGATGATATATATATATTATAATATGTCACCGCAATGTTAAATAAAGCCAATGACGACTTTTACATAATTGTGCTCAAAATTATATCGTAGAAGCATAGGGTAGGGCGAGTAAAGAGATATCTTACTAGCCATATTTTATCCGCGAGGTAGGGAAGGGTGAACCTAATCGAGGATGCTCGCGCTATTAACCTTTTTTGGACGTTACACCCTATAGATTTAATTAATAAAAACCATGCTTTTGATTGAAACATATTTAATAATGAATACAAGTATTGAGAATATGAAGTAATATAATTAAAATAAAAAATGGAGCAATCTACTTAATAATAGTTTAGTGAATAAACGTCCCTACTATGTAATTATTATAAAGCCGTTCGAAGTCGTCAAAGCTGCGAGCTTTGTCAGGAATCGTGCAAACGCGTTTCTCTGGGGAATATTTCGCGCCATTATTCGCGCCGGTTCGGCATCCTCCCCTTT
>JABUQX010096147.1:10000-18106 GCA_015478945.1 Trachelipus rathkii | reverse complement strand
TTGGAACAGAAATTTGTGACTTCAAACAAACTTGAACCAAAATGTGTTGACTGCAATTAGGGTTACTAACCTTACTTGACAAAAATTCTCAGTGTAGTCAGGTTATGCAACCCTATCTTTAAAAAACTTGTAAAAATGTTCTTACATTATCATAAAAAACATGTATCTTTAAAACTAAAGCTAATTGAGCATTTTAAAGGTCATATTCGTTTTTTCCAGACTAAAATGAGCTTGAATTACGTATTTTCATGTTTGAAGCATATATTTTGTGTGTAACAGCGTTATCGTATTATAACCGTATATTAAACTTAATAATGTAATTTTTAATTTCTGAATAAATATTTTGAAATAAAATTATTAAGATAATCGGCTTTAATTCTCAATTTGTCATAAATATATTTCCTTTGATTTATTGAAAAAATAAGTTATGTTGTATTCCCTTTCATTAATTAAATAATAATTCATAAAAAAATTAATCGTTTCATAAATTTATAGATATTTATTAGACTATATATATATATATATAATAATATTTATATATAATATATATTATATATATATATATATATATATATATATATATATAATATATTATATAGTTATAGATATAATATATATAATATATAGATATACATATATATATAGTAATATATAATATAAATATATATAATATATATATATATATATATATATTATATAATAGATATATATATATATAATATATAATTATAATTATATATATTATATATAGGATATATATATATAAATATATATATATATCATATATATATATATAATATATATATAATATATATAATAATATATATATATATATATAATATAATAGTAATTATATTATTAGATATCTAGGTGGTGTATAGTTACATATAACAACTCCCAGCGGAAGAGCTGTCGCCCTGTCAGTTGGTCCAGCGTAGTCTTCTCCTTCTGCCCAAACTACACAAACCCTAGAACTCTCCAGGAAAGCCATTTCTGGCGCAAGCGGTTTGGTGCCAGTCCTCGAGTAAACACTCTTCAGGTGGGTTTTCGCCCTTTCAGTAAACTTCAATTTCCCTTTAGGCTCAAAACTTCGCTCCAGTATCTGCCAGAGAGCTTGCTTCTGGGCGCATAAGATACCAACGCTGGTCCATGAGTAATGCAAGCAAAAGGAAAGGACCGGGTGCTAGCCCTTCGCTATAACCATGCGAAGGTACGATCTTCATATGATCCTTGCCGCGACGAACATCCATATCATTCAATCTTCATCGGTTATCATATTTATCATTATGCCATAAATTCTTTTTCTTTCCTTGACTTTCGCCGAATACTTTATCCATTTTCGACCAATTATCACCTAGAATTTTTATTATAATTATTGTAAGCCAATTTGATAATGTAAAAGAACTATTCCCAAATTTTTCTTCCCAAATTTTCTTCCTTCACAGATATTTTAGTTGAAAGTCATATAATAAGACTGGAATAGAAAATTTTGTAGCTCCTCTAGTTTTAAATATTAATTTGACTTAATTTTTATTTTGATTTTTAATTTCGAAATATTTTAATCAAAATAAATTTTTAAAAATGTTATTCAGTTTCGGTAAAATTCTTCTTCACTTCTAATCAATAAATGGCTTCATTTGAATCACATCAGCTAACCCCCATCAAACCTTCTTCAGCCTTTTCAACCCCCTCTTGTTCTTCTCATTCTTCCTTCCCAGCTGTTTTCAATACGTCCAACTCCGACGACGGTCAAATCATATAAATTATATATATATATATACTATATAGTATATATATATATACTATATATATCATATATATCTAATATAATATATATATATATATTATATCTATATATACAATATATACTATATATTATATATATATATATATATATATTATATTCTAAATAGAATCACCCCTTTTGTTCCTTTCTCGAATACCCAGCATGGATTAAGACAAAACCATTCCACCATTGCATTACTAACCAATCTAACACAATTACTTCATCAGCAGATTAACAAATCTACCCCCAACAACGTACTCTTCTAGTAGCATAATAAACATACAAGCAAGCTCCTGATACAGTTCCACGCTGAACCTCTTAATAGTGATAGTATTACAACCACAGAAATTCAAATATGCAACTGAAGAAATACATGCAAACTTCTATCGGACGTACAATTAAGGAGTCTCATGCAAGTACGCCACACTCTCCCTCACGTATCAAACTAAATAATGGAGTCCCCCACAGGCGCCTTTCTATCACTTATCAGTTTTCAATATTTTTATGTGTGACATACCTCAACCTTCAACCCCAGTCTATAAAACATACAACAGCTATACGAGCGACTTAACAATCACAGCTCAAAACTCATCTATAAATATAGCAAGAGGGGAACTACAGCTAATATATAAACCAACTCGTACATTGACTATCAGCAAATAGAATAGAATGACTGCCTCCCTTCAAAAAATCCTCTATCACCTCTACTTACACCCGATAGAAGAAAATCCACACGCAGCACCATCCACACTGATTTATTTTCAAATTATATTGACTTCTTTCAAACCATATATATATACTATATACTACTATTATATATACTTATATATATATATATTATATACTATATATATATATATATATACTATATATAATATATATATATATATATATATATCTTATATATATATGAATATTTACTATATTCTAATACTATTATATAATATATATATAGTATATTTATCAATATAATATATATATATATATATACTATTCAATATATTATATATATATATATATATATTATATAATTATTAATATATATTATTTTCAAGGCCTTATTCTATACACACATGACATTCACTCCCCACATAAATAATAATATCACCTCTGGAGCCACACATAAATTAAACGCGATGAAAGCATTAACAGGAACAAATTTTGGCCAATACCAGGTTGGTTCCCCTCCACAATCATCCACTGCTTACTTACTAAAACAAAAATCCTTCCTGTTAATGCCCATCTCAACATGATGGACTGCCAATTATACAGCAAGTCACTTTCAATAGACTACCCCTTACACTAAACATTACAGCAACCTCTTTTACCGAGAAGGAAAAGGAGTACACCAGCTTTGTACTACTCCGACATTTACAACACACTCCCTTCCCACCTTAAGATACTCCCATTATAAAACACATCCACACTCAGTTAACTCAAAGAAAGATCTCCGCATATCCAATTAACATCATACTTCAGGGACGTCCTCCCGAAATATTCCTTGCAGAACAAACTTTGGACCTTCAAGCCAGAGTAATGCTTTCCTTATTACGCTCTGGGCACCATCCTTCCCTTCAGATATAAAAATATAAAATTCATAATGTTCCCTCCCTGACAAATGACGACACTGAACATCTCCTGCTATACTGCTCGGACCTAACGGACATTAGAAATAGTTCTGACGCTTTTTCTCTGACGGTTCTCCTCTAGGTTCGGCCTGCTATGGTGGCTCTTATCTCAGTAACGCCCACTTCTCATCAGGAAACACGAAGGAGCTTGGGGAGCATACCAACGCATATATTATTATACTATATTATGTATATATATCTATATATCAGTATCACGTATTTATAATATCTATATATACTTATACTATGATACTATTACTATACTATATTACTATATATTATTCTATATATATACCGTATATATATATATATATCGCTCATTCGGAAAAATAGTGTCAGAATTGAAAAAAAATTGCAATTTTTTTAGTTGTCTCTTAAAAACTTTAATATCACCTGCATTTTCTCCTGATAAAATGTTAAATACTATTTTGATTATTTTATTCCAAACTTAAAACTCTTATCATTGTTATTTATGAAACTTATTATTAGCTCTTTTGCTAAGTCAATTTATTTTCCATTTTCTAAAAAAGTATAATTGTGTCACTCTTCTCCCTGATGAGCCACAAATATACTAGTAGGTTTGAAGGCATATTTTATTACCTTGAAGTTTGCTTTTTCGTTTGTGTGTGTGAGCACGTGCCTTTGATATGCATTATAGTTCAAGTTGCCTCATTCAAGAGCGTAATCTGTCAATGGAATTTATTTTACGATGAATCGTACCTTACTATCAAAGATGATAGCGCAGCATTACAAGACTTTGTTTCTTAATTCTCAGTTTAATTAGTTTACCTTCTAATTTCCTGCAGAATTCTGAAGGAGAGAGAGATCCTTCTATTTTGCTTCTCCAATTACCTTGAAATTCAAGACGAATACATTGACGATAAATAGAAAATCAAGCAAAGGAGAGCTCTCGATACGATTTTTTTCCTTTAGTATCATAACAATAAAATCCTTTGTAAACTCATTGTTCTCTATCTGTAGAAATAACGATGTTTGGTATACTTGTTGAAAAATGGTATTTTCTTTACAGCAGCCGTCTCAAACTTTTCACCCGAACGAACCCTAAAAACGTTTTAAAAAAAATCATACATCGCCATCATTCCTCAGCATTTAAATCAGCATGTATGTGCATGTCGATGTATGCAGTTTCGACCTACGGTTTGTGCACGTCGATGTTTGCTAGTTCAGACGTTCGACTTTCAACATACACCACACCTGCAAAAATCTGTTATAAAAGAATAAAATAACCTAAACGAGAGACATTTATTAAATCCTTTTCGAGGTTCCTGATGGCGCTTTCATTCAATTTTTCAGATGTCCAATTTCAGTGCTAAATGGGTTTTCAGCTTTTAGTGTGAGATCAGCAAAAAATAATTCGTGAAATATTTTCCTTCACTTAGCAATACAAAATGCACAAACATGTGAATAAAAGTATGAGATTATACAACGATAATTATTTTAAATTAAAATATTGATTTATTCATTCTTTGGTAAGCCAGTTTTTTTTTCAAACCCTATTCAACGAAAGTATGAAGCCATGAAGTAAAGTTGGGTACATGGAAACCAAATATCCGTAACTTAAAAAGAAATCGTTGGAATTTTTAGAAAGAAAGTTATATATTTGGATAGATCAGCAAACATGATTTGTAATCAAGTCCAGTGGTAACTCAACTCATCTTTCGCCGTAGCATGACGAGTGGTTAAGAAGTAGGTAATCCTATACACTGCGGCAAAACCTTAACTTCCTGCTAAGCTATGATATACGTCATGTTTTAATACCTGAAGATTCCAAAAATTAATAGCTTTCCACTTTCCAACAACACTATGTCAAGGCAAATCATTGAAATGATAGCTGAAGTTTGTTACCAGGTAATTCAGAATTGAATTTTTTTGTCATTCGATTTGTACCGAACATTTCTGATTTTTTTTTCTTCTTCTTTTTTTTTTTTTAGGTGGGAATGTAACTGGTTAATTGAAGAATGTTTTTTTCCCATCCTCCAAAATCAATACTTGGAAATGCAAAAGCGAGGACCTATTTTATGTGGTTTTCTTCTTAGTTTATATCAAAAATTAGAACTCAAAATAAGAGAAATTTTTAATAACTCTTAGAAGGTTTAATAAGCTTATGAAATATATAATAATTTTTAATAAATATGACGTTGAACGTTACATAATTGAAGATTAATTCTTCGAGTAGATACTTGAATTAAAATCTATGGGCACGCTAAATGCTACCGAACCTACGACTGTACAAACAAACAGCTCTCCTTGCGGCTCGCTGCACACCATGCCTACAACACGCACGAGAGGCGGCGTCGACACACATGCACAGCACACATACAACATCACCACGAACAACACCCACACAATATATATATATATATTATATTATAATATATATAGTAGTTTATATATATAATATATATAGTATATATATATATATATATATATATATATGATATTATATAATTAAAATTTATTCTCTTATGCGCGAGAACACTTTGCAGCAAAAAAGACTAAGAAAATGCTACAATGTTTGTCCGGGATGGTGAGGTATGACTTGTTTTGGTTTCTTGGCTTTGAGAATGTGTAGAAAATACACCAGTATTATAGCTTGGAGATTCATTATTCATTTTCAACTTCTGCAGCTCTTTCTGAGGATATGTTGATATCTACGTCTATATATAGGTTTTATATAACTATAATTATTATATATATGATTATATATAATATATGATATATATATATATATATACTATACTATATATTATATATTATATATTATATTATATATATATATATATTCTTTTAAGTGCTATGTTTTTAAACACTATTAAAATTTATACTAATAAACTTTGTATAAACATTAAAACTTTAGTTTTCCATAATATTTTATATTCTTATAAAAATAATTAAAAAAAAAGTTACAACTAATTAGTAAAAATTTTAATTTTTTTTGTTTTTTTTTTTCTTTCAAACTTTTTGAGCTTAAATTTAAATTCATTAAATAAGATTAAAAACTAGTTTTCTTTAATACGAACTTATCATATCACTCCCATAAGTTTGTTCATATATTTCTGTCTATATTTGTAAGTATATATATATATATTATAATTAGGTATAGAATATACAATATATATATATATATATAATTATATTATATAATATTTATATATATATATAATATATATATATATATGCTGAACCGTCGTCGAGTTGGTGCAATAAAACAGCTGGGAGAAAGAAGAAGAATGAGAAGATCTGAGGGTGGACTAGAAAAAACTTCAATAGAACTACTTCATAAAGTTCTAGAAGGATTTTTGTGTGAGGGAAGATGTTAAGACCAGATATTATCAGGTGGTAGTTACCAAATAATCAAATCTTCATAAAATATTTTTAATATTTTTTTAATTGATCGAAAATTTAAAATGAAATCATATAATATAATAAAACAAATTATCATTTTTAACGAATAAAGCGGAGCACAAAATTTTTAATCTACTTCTTTTCAAGAAAATTATTATTTTAGATAAATTGTAAATGGTGTCTGTAATAGTCTTTGGTGAGGAGGGCAAAAAATGTATCATCTGTCTTTAACAAAATAAATAAAAACAACATTTGGAGTTAAAAATAAAGAAGAAGCCAACTATATTTAATTTTGGTGCTACTTGTGGGGTTGGGATGTTTCGACACGTTGGTCTAATGAAGTCTATCTTCGATACTGTTGGGGGCTGGAACCCCTCTAGACATTTTACACTTCCATGAAGCGATTCCGCAGCATTATCTATGTATTAGCGTTGACACGTACCCCTGCAATCATGGCGGGACACGGTGCTTAGAATAATAAACAAATAATATATATATATATTATATTAATTATATATATATATATATAATATATATATATTATATATACCGTCCTATAATATTATACGTAAGTGAGCTGTCAAGCTTTAGACGAAATCAGTTCTATGCTTAGTAAAAAGAGTATATATATATTATATATATAGTATTATAATATATATATATATATTTATATTATATATATATATATATATATATATATATAATTATATATATATATATATATATGGTATATATATATAATATATAAATTATTATATTAAAAATATATATATATATATATATATATATAATATATTATAATTATATATATATATATAATATTATTATATATATATATTATATATACCACTATAATAATATATTATATATATATATATAGTATATATATATATATATTTTATACTATATATATAATTACTATATATATATATATAATAATATATATTATTATTAATATATAATATATATATAATATATATATATATATATATTATATATATTTCTGCATAGTGTTGTGGTATGAATAGCAGAGAGAGATTGGATCGAGACGCGGGAAAATGTACACTATTATAAACACAAATAAAGAAATTCGAATATGTGAACATAAAAAGGGAAAAGTAACTAAAGAAACAGTTTTATTTCGTTTTTTCTTTTTTTCGTGTTTTCTTTATTTGCGACAAATTTAAGGAATTAAAAGGAAATATTTTCTGTGTAAACTTTTTATGTCTTGCTCCTATCTTTTCTCTGGTTGTTGGTTGTTGTTGTCGTTGCTGATGTTGTTGTTGACGCTGGTGTGTTGTTACGCTGGTTGTTGATGTTGTTTGC
>JABUQX010096147.1:0-5000 GCA_015478945.1 Trachelipus rathkii | reverse complement strand
TATATATATATATATATTATATATAATATATATATATATATATATATATATTATATATATATATATGATATATTATTAATCATATGTAGGAAATCAATTAAAGGTTAATCTAAGCAGAATAGCATCTCAAGTAAAAATTTAAAATCACATAGGTGAATTTGCGTGAATGAATACATAATTTATTATTCAACAATTAAAAATAAAGAGGTAAAGGTTAAGGAAAATGTCTAAATCTTTCGCATATAGTTTGGGTTGTTTTTTCTCTTTTCTTTTTATATCCTACCACATCGCAATCTAGGTGGGATCCCCCGCCAAATTTAACAATGCTGTTATCCGGATGAGTGTGCGGATCTCTACATAGCGTCACCAGAGCTCGTGCATAAGCGGAAATTTTAATTAAAGAATTTCGCAGTGCATGCCATTTGTCGATCTCCCTGAGATTCACACACACACCCACGCGCCGCATATATAATATATATATATATATATTATATATAATTTTAATTATATATATATATATTATATATATTATATATAATTATATATATATTATATATTTATTTATATATATATATATATTATATATAATCTAATATATATATATATATACCGTAATATAAATATATATATATCTATATGATATTATTATATTATATATATATATATAATTATATATATATATATTATATATATATATATATTATATATATATATATAAATTAATATATATATATAATAATATATATATATAATATAATATATATATATAAATATAAATTATATATATATATATATATAATATTTATATATATATATATATATATATATATCTATATATATATATAATATATATATATATATATATATATAAATATCATATATATATATATGATATAATATGTCTATGTTGTCGTGTATGTAATGTTAACGACGGGCTCTGCTGAACTTGAAACATGGTTTTTTAATTAACCTAATCTAATACCTATTTCTACTTTTTGTATAATAAGATCGTTCCAGAATTTCAATATTCAATTGGCAACAAATTAAAATGGGGAGATAGGGAGTCTGCACCTTTACCATCTGCCATATCTACTTGAAACACTTCATACTATTATATCTATCTTCTATCTGTCTATCTTGTCTATTCTGTCTATCTATCTATCTATCTATCTATCTATCTAATCTATCTAATCTATCTATCTATCTATTTCTATCATCTATTATTATCTATCTATCTATTTATGTTATATTTAGGTAATAGATAGACATGTAATGAACTACTATAGCTCAATCCATTACTGTATTAAATATTATGGGAACACTCAGGCAGTAGGTATACACATGTTTATATAAGGTACAACATGGAATTTCACTCATTAGTGCATTAAAGAGAAAGAAAAATACTATGAATAGTAACAACCTGAAAGTATTGAAAGAAATTGAAAAAAAAAAATTCCCTTCAATTTTGTGAAATAAAAGTTTTTTTTAAGTTGTTTTGATTCTGTAACGTATTGAAGGAAGGGAAGGGAAAGCAACACGCTGGGCAGCTGCTCTAAGGCTTCTTCTATTGATTTTGTGATCCCTCTTAAATATATTGCATTTTTAAATGAAGAAGAAGACGCAGGAGTTAAAAAGCGTCACGGAAAAGAATGTGCGTGTGAGAAACATTGAATATGACCTACGTTTTACATCAATGACTGTGGAATAGTTTGGGGGAAACGCCCAGGGAGAAGAGAGAGAGAGAGGAGAGAGAGGGAGACGAGAGAGGAGAGAGAGAGAGAGAAGAGAAGAGAGAGAGAGAGAGAGTAATTTTAACCTAAGAGAACAAGTAGGTTAGAGGGTAGCAAAGGAAAGGTGGTAAACTTCAAGTCAAGCAGAAGAGAGAACAGAGAAAGGCAAAAAGGCAGATCGATCAATCAAGGAAAGGAGCGTCGAGTGGCAAAGAAAGGAACGACTGATGGAAGAGAAGAAGAAAGAGAAGAGAGAAGAAGAAAGGACAGAAGAGAAGAAGAAGAAGAGAGAAGAAGAAAAGAAGAAGGTATATTCTTCTTCTTCTTTCTTTTTGTTCTCCTTCTTTAGCATCAAAAGTCCGGAAATAGATGACGATGTTATTATTATATTATTATATTATTATTATTATTATTATTATTATTATTATGATTATTTTATTATTATTATTATTATTATTTATTAATTTATATTATTATTATTAAGTTTATTATTTATTACATACTCAGTTAAATTTTGCTCTTTTGTTGTTTCGTCGTTGGCTGTCTGGTTGCGTGTCTCTTATTCGTTATTTTAAACAGACGTTTAAAATTTTGTTCTCATTAGTAATATTATATTTCTCCTGTCGTTCTCGTCTATTAAAATTATTTCCTCCTCCCTAATTTTATTCTAAAAACTGATTTTCAACTTTAAATTTATTAATATACTATATATATATATATTATAATATATATATATATATATATTATATATATATATTATAATATATAAATATATATATATATTATATATAATATATTATATATATATATTATATATATATTATAATTATATTTATTATATAAAGTGGTGAGCTGCCGATCAGTTATAAACACACAGGGAGGCAGGCCAGCATACAACCGGTTTCTTTCCTTTCTCTTCTTCTCTCTTTCTCTCGCTTCCTCGCTTTTCAGCCTCATTTTCTGCTGTTTCTTACCAAACGATGAAAAACAGTGTTGACTTGCCCCCAGTCCGTCGTTTTCCCCCCATGTGTAAATAAAATACAGCATCAGTTACATTCGGTACACAAACAATACACTCGTCAGTTATTTCAATAAAAATTTAACTTAAAATCTTATAAAATGTTAACTTAAAATGTTCTAAACCTAAAAATTTAAAAAATCTTAATCTTTCGGAGATCGGGTGGGGCGCTCACGACGCGGCGATCCTGTGAAAACTGCATCGGTCATTATTTTAAAACTTAATAGTATCCGCTCTCCTCTGTCCCATGTCTGCGAGCTCTATCAGACAGGATGATAATTGCTATCCCCCCCCCCCCCCCTCGGGGCGCGGGCCAACAAAGCGGAATCAGAGTGGAGTCAGGTTTGAAAGGGGAAGTGAAACCGGTTTCGGATTATGGTTAATAACCGGTTCCTCAGGCCCTGAATGCAGAAATAATCATTTGATAGAGTAAGAAGGGTGAGTTTTTTAGTGAATAGATTTTGCAATAAAGAAGAAACAATGAATAAAAGAAGGAAGTAATAATGTGAAGATTAATCTAAATGAATAAAGTTGAAACGAGTCTTTAGGACAAAGTTATAAAAATATAAAGCCGGGGGATGAAATATCCTTCTGTAAATATTTGAGGTTAAAAAAACCGCATGAAACTATGGCTTAAAAAACATTCAGAGACAAAGCATAATGAATGTCTAGAAATTGTTAATATGAAACTCTATGCCTATGGCTTAAACATTTAGAGACAAAGCGGTAGATAATGTCTATATTATTAAACCGCCTGAAACTATGGTTTAAACAATTCCAGAGACTAATCGAATGAATGTCCTTCAATTGTTAACCCGCATAAAAACTACTCTATGTTTAACATCAGACGACAAGTACAAGCGTATAATGTCTATAAATTGGTTGTAAACCGATGAAACTATGCTTAACATTCAGAGACTATGAGGTATTAATGTCCTATCAATGTTAAACTGCATGGAATAGTCATGGCTTATTAACTGGATAAACACGTTTCCATGTATATGAGTCAACCCGTACTAAGGGTTGTTTTGTTCATAATATATATCTCCCATTATCAGATATACTAAAACTGATGTGGAATAATTGTCTTTCTTTGGTTATTATTGGCTATAGAAATGTGTGGGGCTAATATGTATCCATTCGTTCGTCATTTATAACAATTTAATTTTAACAAAAAATTATTAATTATTATCATTAATTTTAATTCTTATTATTATATTATTATTATTATTATTATTATTATTATTATATTATTATTATTATTATAATTATTATTCATTTATTATTATATGTATTTATTATTATATTTATATGAGTTAAAAATAAATCGATTTGCAATTAGAGAAATTTCCGTGCTTTCAATGTCAAAAAAAAAAAAAAAAAAAAAAAAAAAAAAAAAAAAAAAAAAAAAAAAAAAAAAGAAAAAAAAAAAAAAAACAAATTTCCGGGGCCCCAAGGGAGCTTTTTTTTTTTAAGAGAAAAGACAATAAATATATAGGCGCAATTTTCCTCCTTTACTTACTTACAATAAGTAATAAGAATATATATTGCACAAGATTCGAAATTATTAAATTTAAAAGATTTTTTGGGTCATAATTAGAATTTATGTTATGAATAACTATTGCAATCAACCTTTTACTGGCACTACTATTACTTCACTACTACTAACTCAGCTCCTACTACTACTCAACTACTAATAATCATTAAACTACTACTCTACTACTAGACTTGCCGCAGATGTTTTCCCTTTTTAGCTTAATTATATTATTATTTCATTATTATTATTATCAATTTATTATATATTTCTATTACACTGTATGCTTATAAAGATGACTTAATTAACTGAGTATTAGCATAATATTATATTTTATTACTTAAAGTATTCCACAAAATTTTATGCTATGATCAACGAAAATAAAATAAAGAGCCAAAAAGATTTAATTTTTGGGTTCACATTTATTTTGTATTTATTTTTTATTCTCTCCCTTGTGTCATATTCTATAGCAGTAATAATACTATTAGAAAATTTTTTATATTATTGATTATTATTATTGACTTTATTTAATATATTCATTATGTTATTATTATTATTAACATTAATTATTAGTGTTAGTAGTGTAGTAGTAGTGTAGTAGTAGTAGTAGTACGTAGTAGAAGTAGTAGTAGTTGGTAGTTGTAGTAGTAGTATATTTGTATGCTAGTAGTAGTAGTAGTAGAAAAAGTAAAATGTTTTAATTTTTTTTTAATGTATT
>JABUQX010096146.1:35000-49289 GCA_015478945.1 Trachelipus rathkii | reverse complement strand
GGTAGGAATGTGATGAAAAGAACTATTTTTTTTTGGCAAATTGAAATATTTATAATAATATAACTAAAATCATGCTTTAACATACATAATTATCAGAGAAAATCCTAATCAGTTTCACAAAGAGGTAAAATAATTTAATAATAATAATTTTTTTTAATTAATGTTAATATATTTGAAAAATAATTTTAATTAATGTGCAATCGTTTTTCCAAATACTGTAATTATAAAAGTTTTAAATTATATTACTAGTTAATAGATTGCTGTTAAAAAACTTTAATAATTGATTATTTTATCATTTATATATTTTTTGTAACTGATTTTTTGCCTATTAAATGTTTTTTAGAATCAGAAATATTTATATAAATAATATGCTACATTCATTATGGAATTTTTTATTTCAAATTATTTTAAAACAATTAAATATTTCTAATTAAAAGTGAGTACAATGATACTGGTTAATTTAAATTTTACTCTGTCTCTCTCAATATATATATATATATATATATATATATATATTATATATATATATATATAATAAATCATATATATATATAATATATTATATATATACTATTAATAAATATATATATATAATATATATATAATTATATATAATATATATATATATATATATATAATATATATTTATCAAGTGGAGATCCCATACTTAGGCCTTGTTTTTGTTTATAAAATATTTGGAATTGTAGTGGAAGTGACTATGTTCCAGCCTGTTAAGTTGTGATTAATTGTTTTATAAAGAAAGGGGGAAAAATCAGGATGAGAAAAAGAGTTATAGTTGTCATTTTAATGTCTTTGTAATAGAGGAGAGGAGCAAAGATGGAACGGTTCTGATGTAAACAAGGATTAATGGCAGTCGAAACCTTACAAATTGAATATAGTGTGATGGGGTTTGATGGACGGATTGTGTTGATAAACGTCATTAGTGTAGTGAGGTGTTGAAGTAGATAATATTAATTGAGTAGAGGTTTTAATTTGGCGGCTAAGTCCACCTTTGATAATTGTAAAGTAATACTTTAGTGTTTGAGAATGATGGGCGTAGTGAGGGTATTTGTTCTGTTTAGGGTTTTTGGGGATTCGTTAGGAGAATTTCGTAGTTGGGCATTGTAGGCCTTGGTCTGTATCATATAATATGAGGATAATCTTTACATAAGTTTTTTAGGTTTACTATTAAAATTTATTTTGGGAAGTCTTTTAACGGGTTTTTTGTTAGTAATTCGTATGTGTTTTGGTCTATGAGCATATCATTACATTTTTTGTTGTAATCTGTACTATTCATTATGACGATGTTATTTCCTTTATCTGATCTTGTAATAATTATATTTTGATTGTTAATATATTTAATATAATTATATTTTGATTGTTAATATATTTATGGAATTAATAGAAAAGTATCATTTTTTCACTAACCCTCTGTTCTCTAACATTTATTGGTTCAGATATGTCGATGACATTTTTTCAGCCATTCCACACAATATCAACCCACAACATATCCTAACACATATAAACTCTATAGACAACAAATTACAGTTCACCCTAGAACAATCCAACAACAAAACTCTTCCTTTCCTAGATACACTAATTACTTGGAATAACAACACACAATTAAACTTCGCAATATACCGTAAACCTACATCACACAACAATTACATACACTGGTATTCCTTCTACACAGCAAATACAAAAATAGCCACACTTTCTTCATTATTCCTACGTGCACTTCGGATCTGTTCCCCCTCCATTCTACAAAAAGAATATGATTTACTGTTCAAAACCTTTAAAAATTTACAATACCCTGAACATATAATACTCAAAGCATTAAAAAAAGCAAAAAAGAAAATTTTCAGCACACATGACAGTAATGATAACCAAAATAATTTGACCTATTTACCAGTCCCCTATCCAGTAATCCCATATATAAAAAGAACTTTTACCAATAAAAATATTAATCGTATTATACCCATACTAAATACACCTACCACTAAATAGATATAATAAGGTTTTGGGAAGATCAAATAATTAATTTAAAAAACGTACGAAATAATCACAATGCATCTACGTAAGATTCGATGTAATCAATACTGCTACTAAGTAATAATATTTTACATAGGAGAGACGATTTATTTCATAAGAAGAAGAAATACCAACACTAAGGGGATGAATTTGATAACCGATAAACAGAATTCAGCTCTAACACCACTCAACTAATGAAAGAAATCAAAACCACGAAATCATAATATAGAGGTAAAATGGAACCAATAATTACATCTTACAGATCAAGACTAACAACAAACTCAAATAATGGAAAATACCGAATCTTTTTGTATAAATAAATATATAAATTAAGCATAACTCAACTTCAGTACAATAAAATTCAGAGTGGTATAAATGATATAATTTGAGAAATGGTTAATCAATAGATAGTTTACTAGAATACAATTAAATGACAAACACAATAATTGCACAGTTCATGATTTCAGAAATAAAAATAACAACCTCCTAATAAAAAAGAAAAATAATAACTCAGCACCAAATAGCATCAATTAAAGACTCGCTCACAGTCAGTCAAAACTTCACCTGAAGAGGCCGTTTATATTCGGCGAAAGCTAGTGTAGTGTTGTGTTTTATTCAAATAATTGATTTAATAATGATTAATAAAATTGCTTGACTCAGAATGTTACTATTTATTAATGTTAACATTCATTAAGTGTGATTTCATCCATAAGATTTTATTAGGGGACAATTGATCAATAATATATATATATATATATAAATTATGATACCTATATTTTATTCAAGGATATATATATATATAATATAGATAGTATAGTACTTATGTTTATAATTGTTTAATATATATACGTTTATATATATAATAATTATAATATAGTAATCATTAGTGCATTGCCTAAGATCACCTAATATCACTAATTGATAAACTATAATTTAAATCTATAAATATTTTATATTATACTTTTAAATACATCACTACAACTCGTCCCATCAGAAAGGTCCTAAGACACCTGTCAGCGTGATCACAGGTCCCTCCATATCTTTCTTCACGTAATTCACATGATTTACCGATCCAATCTGTAGTCTATATAATTAGCGCAATTCCTTACAACTGTACATCTCTCTATCTACGTTATCTTTCTACTCTCAGCAGTATCTCTGTATCGCTCAATAGAGAAAATCCCAACTAGTACTTATGGGGCTAACTCAATAGTATGTCGCTGACTTCCTCTACCTGACGATCTCATACCATCTCGACATCCTTATATAGGTCTTCCTGGTACTTGGTATAAATACTTTCCCTAAGATGTTCTTTTCCTTTTTCTTTCATCTCTGATGTCGGTTCCCACTGCTGGCTCTATTTTTGTCTCGCTTCGTGGCCGCTCAATGCATACTTCGTCTCTTCTCTTTGAGATTTATGTTTCTGTTTTCTCAGTATTGTTGACCAACCACCACCTAGTAACATCTTGGACTGCATCCGATACTTTTTATTCAATATCTACGCCTTTCACTCCCACAACCTCTTTTCTTCCTTATTTTCCTTACTATAACTCTGGTCTCTGTCATACGTAAATCTAGTCTATTCCCGATTTAATAAGCTCTCAGAAACGGGTGACATCTCTCTCCGCCGACTGTTATTATACATATCTACTCCTCCTTGCTGGTCCGCTATACCCAATGTCTCTCGCTCCATTTATACTAAGAAAAAATCGTTTATATCGAGCAGCACCTATGCAAAATTTCCACTGTTTATCGTTCGAAACATGCGTGCGATAAATATGGATCTAGGTCGTGTAATTCGAGAGAATGGGATACACTGCTCTTACTGCTGGTCGTTCCTCATACTGAGCTAGACTTACTTGTGATCTCTATTGTACCATATGGCCTCCTCTCTCATCCTCTCCAAATTATCTCCACCCACGGAAAAAATAGAATATACATATTTCACTCCTAAATTTTGATTTTATATTAAAACTCATCTCGTGTATCATACATGCGCAACCAACTCCTATCACTAATAAGTCTTATACTTATCAACTCGTTCTCGCCTGCCTTCTTCTTTACTGCGACTACCTAACTGATCATCCGTCTTGTTCTGTGTTTTATACTCCCTCAAGCCGGCAACCATCTCTCAGCCTGTTGGCAAAACAACTATATATACACTACCTCTCATCAAACCTGTCTACCCTAACTTCGGCTCTCTAGCTACGCTCACCGTCAGTCCGTGATTATAGCCATAAATAAGCATCATCGTTCCAAATACTCCGATATCTTCTCATCACTTCTTCTTTTACTCACCTCATACATTCGCACCTTATTATTTTGATACAAACAAATTGTAAGGTGACAACAAGCTTCCTATGCCTTATACCCCTATTCTCACCATAGAACCATTCCCTTATTGCTCAAAATTCATTCTTACATATTACATGTTAATATATTCAGCCAAAATATTTATCAACCGTGCTAGAGCTGCCTTTTTGCGCCTAACTTTCTACCACACTGTCATATTCTCTGCTCCAACACTCTCCGACAGGTCTTTCTCTATGGCACATTTTCTGTAATCAGGATAAGCCCATTATTCTTCAGATCAATGCAAAGCAGGTCTATAGACAGTATGCTTGGTTTTGTAAAAATTTCCACTATACCTCTTTTCCAACGTAATTCTCAGAGCGTAACAGAGCCAGAAGATGCAGTCGGGAGCGTCTGTTTCTTTGTGATCATCCGTTCTTGTGCCCAAATTTTACTATTCTTTCTGCTGCCTCTTCCCCTAGCCTTGCTGGCAAATCAAGCTACTATGCGGTTCTTCTAACCTTTGTCTCTAAAAGGTGTCTCTCAATCATGTTTTATACCAGATGCGAATTTTTCGATCTTTCTAACAATCGAGAATTTCCCCTGTAGTTTTTTTACAGTCTCCTTTTTCTCCTCCTCGTACCTCTCTCTTTTCCTTAATATTGGCCACCCTATAACTTGATCTTCCGTCCATTCTCCGTCTCGGCACCTTCCTTACTCTCCCTCGGTTATCCTAACATTTCCATTATATTGAGGAGAGACCAGTTTAAAAAAATTTCTTTCTGTATACATTATCTCTCTCCTCCCTTTATCAATCCTATGCGGTTCCCATCTTTTATTCCGGTGCTTCCGTTCTTCATCGCTTCCAGAGCCAACTCTAATTCTCATAGATATATCTCCCTCCACATCCTAACCGTCCGCACCCGTCCTGCACCAGCATTCAGCAAAATCATATCTCGTTTCGGCCCAGTTTCCTTACCAGAAAGAATCGCCTCCAAGATTTCAGCAATCAGCTTCTCCGTTCGTCGCCTTGATGTAGCAACAATTTTCTTACTTTTGATCCTCTATATTGTTTTTGGCAGGTCTAAAAATCTTCGTCTCATTATCTGGTCCTCTCTATACTTATTATATTGCAGCAAAACATTCACTTTTATACTCTCTAAAGATAAACCTACTCTGCATCTGATTTCTTGACCTAATACCATTATTTTTAGCCCGTGGTTGATTATACTAAGATTCTTTTTTTCAGCCACCATTCATCATCAATACCGTATTTCCCTCTTTATGCCTACCCACGGCTTTCTCTCCAAGGCGTTGTGTGTCTTCTTGTTCCTCGCTACCCTTATATGCAGCAGTGAGGATAGGCCTAGCAAAAGCCAGACTGCCTGAAATGAAATGTTGGACAATATCTCAAAGACCACTATATTATAGTATATATATATATATATATATATATATATATTAATAGATAAATTTATATATATAATATATTTATAGGTATTATTCATATATATATATATATATATTAATATTATAGTATATATATATATATATTTAATAATATAATAATATAAGATATTATATATTTGTAAAATGTATATTGTAAGAATTATATTATTACGTAAAAATGTATATTATATAGATATATTTTATATGATCATAAGAGTATATATTGGATTTATTGAGAAACTATTTATTATAATATATATGTATAATAATAAAATATAAATAAGATATTTTTTAAAAATATGTTCAACAATTATATAGATCCACCTAAATAACGATCATACAACTTAATTATATAATTATTTTGAACATGCAAGAAAAAATATAATTTACCAACGATAAATAAGTATGCCTCTTATATAATAGATTATGTTTATATTTGCACAGAATGGTTGCGATAATAACATTAATGGCAAATGAATTTTATAGAGGTAAAAATTATCGAAATATGTTTCAACGATTTCAGATTTCATTTTGCTATGATTTTTTTAATACTTGGAGAGAAGTTTATATCCTATATAGAATTTTAAGAAACACAAATGTAATTTTATAATGAGTAAAGAACATATCATTTCATAATATGCAATTTTTTCGATAACGAATATATTTAATAATTGATATATAATAATATATATATATATATTTATATTAGATATTATATATAATATATATATTATAATATAATATATATATATATTAATATATATTTTATAGATATATTATATATACTATATATATATATTATATATAATAATATATATTATTAATGTAGTATATATATAAGTTATATATATAAATAGTTATATTAAATATATATATTATATGATATATATATAATATATATATATATAGTATTATATATAATTATATATATATATATTATATTAATATTATATATATATAATATTATATATATAATATATTATAATTATAATATATATATATATATATATATTAATATTATATAATCCTTTGTGTTAAGTGCGATGCTTATTAGTTAAGTGCAACGATTTGTGTTTGCTTGAGTATTAGTTTTGAGATTCATTTAATAAAATCATATTATATTTCGAATAAAATACGTAATTACATATAAAAATAAAAATTTATTCGCCTATTTCCAAATTTTAAATAAATATTATTCAAAATAATAATATTACTCCTCCCTTATCACTTATACTTCTAGAATTTATAATAATAATTTGTATATATATAATAAGGTAACTTTATCTATATAACCAAATTTTATTAAGATCTTTATAGTGGAGGAAATACTTTTTCAACAATACGATCAAATGGGTGCCGCATATCCGTTTATACAAATATGTAATAATGAAGTTTTAAACTGCCTTAAAATCTGGTATATGGAACCAATAAATATTACTGTACAGCGGTTTATAAGCGATTGAAAACTAAATCATTATATTTAATCTACAAAGGTGTTATATAATATAATATATATTAATATTATTATCATTATATATATATTAATATATTTATATAATATATTTAATTTAATTATATATATAATATTATATATATATTCAATATATATAATATTAATATATATATATTATATTAATTAATAAATATATATTTAAATTAATATATATATATATTAATATATATATATTATATTAAAATAATATATATATATATATATATATATAATATATACTAATATATATGTATATATATATATATATATAATAATATATATAATATATAGTATTAATATATATATATATTAAGTATATATTATATTATTATATTATATATATAATAGTATTATATATAATATATATAATAATATATATTATAATTAATATATATATATTTAATATAATTTAATATATATATAATTATTATTAAGATATATATATAATATATATATATTATAATATATTATATATATTAATATATTATTATATATATATAATATATATATATAATTATTATATATATATAGATATATATATATTATATAATATATATTTCTACTAATACCTTAGAGTGCGATCTGAGAAGCGGAGTTGTCATTTTTAATTCTGATTTTTTGATTATCATATGATCTTGGTATCTACTTGAACATTGATCTTGATGTCTACTTGAACATTGATCAGTTCAAGTATCTGGCGATCTTAGAGCTTATCTTATTCGAAATCAACTAATGGTTTGCTTCGACTCTCAGCACTAGCATTTTCTAAAGTGAAAGTATTCTTCGCTTTGAACCCAAATGTAAAATCTTTTAAAATAATAATAATAATAAAAAAGATCTGCGTACTTACGGTATGCCTTTCGATATAGGGCTAAGCACATCACTTGTAACTGTTGCATGAAAGAGACTACTGATATCATCAAGTAGTTACCCAATATAATTAGGATTTGTTTCAGAAAAAATAACTATAGTGATGCGTACTGCTATTATTAATTGCTTCTTTATCGGAGGAAGTAGTAATGTGAAACAGAAGATATTTGAACATTATCAAGGTATTGATAACTTCACAACTAATAAAGAATTTAAACACATAATATTAAAATGTTAGAATATCATGGCTAATAATAATTTTCTTCAATAATTGTAAATATAGATAAGAATTATTGGCAACTATTTATATAGCGCATGCCTACCTATCGAAATATAATTTATGAGCAAGTCAACACATCACATACAACACCTATACACCTACACATACATACACACACACTTTCAAAAAAAATCCTAAAACCACACACACACACATATATATTAATTATATATCTATAAGGTATAGTAAAAAAAAATATTATAGTAATAATAATAAATATAAATTATATAGATATATATAATTTATTTATAAGCTAATATAGTAAACTTGCGACCTTGGATATTATATTTATATTATATATATTAATAATATATATATATATATATATATATATATATATATATATATATAATATATAATACATAGATATATATAACATATATATATATTATTATATATAGTTATAATTATATATATATATATTATATATATATATTTCATATATTGTAATATTATATATATATATATATATATATATATATATAATATAATATACATATAATTATATATATATATAATAATATATATAGTTGTTATATATATATAAAATAGCGTATAAATAAATAAAAATGAGATAAAAAAGTTAAGTTTATCTTAAAAATAGTATATAATATGAAGTATATTGGAATGTTATTAAGGAAATATAATATAATATATTGCAAAATTAACGCACCATTGGCTCATATGATGTACAGGTTACAGAATAGGACAAGGAGGGCTGTGTAACATAAATAATATAACAAATAGCATAGCATCGGGGACACATATACAGTGGTAAGATTGTCTTGGGCCATATTAATAGCCTGGGGGCCTACGAATAGATCCTGTATGTGACAGATGCGTTTTCCTTCCAACGTGGGATGTTGTCGCAGGGTGAAGGGTTCGTGTGTAGATGGTGTTACTCAAACGTGTATGGCCACCTTTGGCACGGATGACGGCTTGGCCCGTCGTGACATGCCCTCTTCAACGAGCTTATAAATTTTGCACCTATTGTCCTCCTACTCTGGATAATGTGATCCCATTATGGCGACACATTCGCACCGCTGCAGCGCCTGAGAAGAGTAGTGTCTCTGGCTTTAGTGTGGTTCAGCTGTACTTTCAACTGACATTTTAACATGTTCTCACCACATGTTTCAATTGGTGTTTAGGTTGGGACTGTATGCTGGATAATCCAATGTCCTGATTTGGATCGTCGTTATGTATTCAGTGAAACATGTGGCCTTGTTGTCACTGCACTGATCCTCGACTAATTGCGGGCGAAAATCCGTCATCGATTATAGTAGAGAGGTACATATGGCATCGATATCGGTCAAGGTACCTGCTCCTGACCCCTATGTGTTAACGGGCCTGTGGTTAGCGGGAACAGCCATCCTAGGGCGCCGCAACTCTGGTACGACCCGCTTGAACGTTAGTTAGAGGTAAGAAGATGATGGTTACGTTAAAGATATGGCTTCTCTGCGAAACAATGAGAGATCCACCCCTCCAAATGCAACAAGCGGCACTCAGCTAATAATTGTGCGCACCTCCTTTAGATCGGCTATAGGACTCTTGGATCTCCGCGTTGGGAGGTCTGTAGAGACTGATTTAATGCGGGAGCTTATCCGTATAACAGCTCGATGTCGCCCTCAATCCCGACGTTTCAATGTTAATCACGACTGTCGATGCTCCCTGGCCGCGTCGTTTCCTAAATGGCGGCCGACCTCCGTTGCTGCCAAATTAGTTCCGCGAGGGCGTCGAACGTATTGTATTATCACTGCTACAAAAATGTTCTGAATGTACCTCCTTGCAGCTGTATTTGAAAGTGCTTACTGTTGTATGGCGCGTCTTTCTACTGCCCGAATTTCATAAATGGTCTTAGACGCCAGTCGTGACTCGTGGCCTGCTTCTGGGGCTCCCTGCCGCCATACGTCGATCCTGGTGTCGTAGCACCGCTTGAACGTCCTCACGCTACTCAGATGGTTACGTGCGCTTCACCAAACCGTCTGAACTGAGTTTACGTTGTAACCCGTACCCTTCTGAACGCAGAGGCGGGGTTAATCCTAGGTACGAGTACTCAGGACTAGTTAAGGAACGGCACAATCCAGTTCCAAATGGTTTAGCAGCTGCTAAATTCAAGCCACACTTGAGAGTTTAACGACTCGTATAACTCAGCATTCCCCTCTACATAACCTTCCTCCAGACGTGCTAAAGCTGGAATTGCTTGGTTTGCGCATGTTATCTTATTTAGAGGCGATGGTGTAACCCATATACACCGTCTATAACAAGTGATTTGTAGCTCCATGCTATAACTTGTGTCCCTGAGGTTAAATGTAATGCTCAAATATAAAGAGTTTACTACAGGCGGATTCTGGTTTCTTTCTCGTAATCTAAGTTAAGGTCATAACGGAGTAGAGTATTATTTATTATATATTATATATAAATACTATAATTATATATTATATATATATGTTATATATAATTATATATATGAATATCTTATAGGGATTATTATCAATAGGTTTATAGAAATACTCTTTGGTATATATATATATATATATATATATATATATATATATATATATATATATTATTATTATAGTATTACTGGTATTTTATATATATAAAAGTAGATATATAATAATAGGTTAGTTATATTTTGAATATATGATTTTGATAGTCTATATATATTATATATATATTAAATATAATTAATATATATATTAATATATAAATAATATATATATATATATATATAATATATTAGATAGTAATTAATAGGGACACTTCTAATTTCAGGTGGTAGTAATACGTACAGGTATTATCTGGTAAGGTCTACTGAATGAAAATTCAAAAAGATAAATAGAGACCGATCCGATAGTGAGCGTGTGTTAAGGTAAAAATAGAGTTGAAAGTGATTTGAGTTTAATATTAATAGCGGAGTGTGCAGAAATATGTATATTTTCTACCTTCGTTTATCAATTTATATTATATGGATGAGCTAGATTATATAAGAAAAAATTAGAGTATAGGGCTCAATTTAGGTGCAAGGGGAAGTGAGTGTTGGATACGACAGGAATAGATGAGTGGAAGTTGCATCATTACCTATTTATATGCGGAGAATTTGGTACTGTTAAGTGTTGCGAATACATTATGAGGGTTTGAAGTGGAATTGCTAGAAGAGATTTTTTTTGTAGAGGGGTATGTTTGATGGCACCTGGGCCCTAAAGGGATGAACCCACATTGAAGAGATGCCATAGTGAGGCTCCGTCGCGGATCACTGTTATGAAGCTCTAGGGTGGATTTATTTTAATGCTACAATAATCAAAGCAAATGAAAGGGGAATCAAAAGGGGCAAAAGTTCATATATATGAGTATGTAATATGGAAGTGAGCTATTTGAATTAACAGTAGAGTAAGAGTAAGGTTATGGATGTGATAAGGACAGCCTGGTTGTGAAGTATGTGGGAGTGTGAAGCAAAGGAAAGGGGAACTGGAATTTTACTTTAATTAGTGTATAGATGATGATGAATAAGGTGAGATCGGATGATGCATAGAGTAAATAATGTATGATATGATGAAAGTTATGAATGGTCGGAAGCTGATTTGGAACAATTAAATCTTGGGTGGATAGTAAAAAGACTAAGTTATATGACCTAAAACTCCTAACGCTTAAACTAAAAGAATAAATAACTAGGTCCCTAACCCGAACAAGAAGAGAGAAAGATTTATTCTACTTTAGGGTAGCAACAGGAGATTGCTCGGATTGCACAAACCCCATCAAGATCACCACTGGTACCAAGCTGGAAGGAATTGATTATCTTTTTATGCATAGATATATGAATAAATATTAATAATGAAATAATTGAAATAATGAATACTAAAAATAAAGTAACTACAATGGAGTTATGCAAGGTGACCAGTAATAAAGTTATAAAAATTAACTTTTAATAATATAGAAAATAAGTTTACACTGAGGCGAAGAATATTCCTTATAATTGGGTTTTAATGGTAATTATTATAAATTCATATATTAATTAACTAAGTACATGAATATTGTAAATTGGGTAAAACATAAACACATAGACAATTTGGATAATATGGAAAGTACTTTTTGAGATATGAGGTCATGAAGGTCAAACATGAAGGTCACACCCACTTTTGTAAATTAACCATAATGTGGCAAAAATTGGATGCAAAATGGACATAGTATATATCATTGGGAAGGGAAAGAGCTGTACAATGCAAATATGGCCATATTTTTTTCATTTTATCAAAATTAATAATTATTAAGTGACCTTGAAATGACCTTGACCCGAAAGTCAGTTGAAAATGTTTTTTTTTTATTTCAAATTATGTAAGATCAACATATTTTACATAAATAAAACTAATAAAAACTTTGGGATTAAAACAGCAAATAATTTTAAGAAATTATTTATTTTTCACCAGTGGTCAAATTTATTACAAATGATGTGTGACAATGAATTTTTTATGATAAAATTATTGTATTTTCCTTTGTCATATAATACAGGTATAAAGAACAATATTATGAAATAAAATAATTGACTTTCAGTGAAACTATTTTTTTTTTTTTCAAATAATGTATTTCTACTATCTTCAATGCACTTTTTAGGTCTTAATTATCAAATTATATTTTATTCTAAATCCTCCAATAAGGTTTGGAGCCTTCAAAACCTTTACAATATTTTCTTTGGTTACTCTACATTTATCTTCTTTTGAAGGAAATGAATACTCTTTTGAAATGCCCTGAGGATATAAAAAATTGATTAAATAATCATTAAAATATTCATCAGAATCTTCAACCAATCCTATCCATAAATTATGATCATACACACATGCTATATAATGGTTGACCTTAATTTGCATATCTACATCCAAGCAGGTGTCTGCTGTGACATCAGCTACTTGAGGGACATCATCTGTTGATGTCTCGTATACCTCTAGCTGACTTTCATTTAAAGGCTTGAATCTGTGCAATCTTTGTGTCCCAATTATTGTTTTGGCCTTTTTTAATCTATTTGATAATTGATCATAGAAACATTTTAGTTCACTTTCTCTTATGTAAAAAAATACCATATGATCTTTTCTGAAAGTTTAGTTTTACAATATTTAAAAACATCATCTGGCATTAATATTTGATTTTTATATGTTCTTTGAAGACTTGCCTTAGCAAGGGAATGCTTTACTGTTCCTCCTAACCCATCACATGCATTTTTTCCATGTGATGTTGCAAAAAAATTCCATTCTGCCTCAATTTGGAAGTCTAATTTGTGGTGGCATATATTAATATAGTTTGATTTATTTTTGTACTGTGTTGGCCATTCATCACTGAAATAGTGCATTTTCCTTACATCAGGCAATTTTTGTTTTACATTTTCTACCAGGTATGAAATGAAAGCATAAGCCATAACAGGAGTATGTTTCAAATCATCAGAAATAAAACAATAGCTTTGGTGTATTAAAATGTTATTTTCTTTAAAATAAATTATGAAGGGATGGATAGTACACTGAGCATTATCCCAACGATACCCTTGTGCAGAATCTTGTATAATGAATGTGTAATTTTTTGAGAAATCACCCACTGCTATGATTTCTTCTTCCTTTAGTGATAATTTTTCTTGTTTTGTGTATGTGTATGTTTTTGGCTTTGGTTTGCGAAATGTGTTGTGAGGATGTTTGTGGGGTGTTTAAGGATTTGAGGGTTTTGTGTGGTTTTGGGTTTTTAATAGATTCATGAGTATGTATTTGGTGGTTATTTGCATTTTTCAATATTTCTATTGTTATCTACACTCTGGGGTTGTTTGTGTGTTGAATGTTTTTTTGTAATGAAGGTTTGGAAGTTATTCAAAGAGTGTGTGCTTTCGTTAGATTTGTGATTT